>JAHIAM010007339.1:0-31468 GCA_021605205.1 Aegilops longissima | reverse complement strand
CCCGAGGGTCATCTTTATTTTAACCCCCCGACCAGTGCTCCTTCGAGTGCTGGTCCTAACCGAGCCACCAAGGGCCACCACGGGAAACTCGAGGCTTGGTTTTACTCAGAGCCTGCCTCATCCGGATGTGCCCGAGAACGAGATATGTGCAGCTCCTATCGGGATTTGTCGGCACAACCGGGTGGCTTTGCTGGTCTTGTTTTATTGCTGTCGAAATGTCTTGTAGTCCGGGATTCCGAGATTGATCGGTCTTCCCGTAGAAGGAATATCCTTCGCTGACCGTGAGAGCTTATAATGGGCTGTTGGGACACCCCGCAGGTAATATCTTTCAAAGCCGTGCCCGCGGTTATGAGGCAGATGGGAATTTGTTAATGTCCGCTTGTAGAAAACCCAAAGTTGACCTCAATTAAAATACACATCAATCAAGGTGTAACCGTGATGGTCTCTTCTCATGGAGTCCGGAAGTGAACACGGTGTTGGAGTTATGTCCGACGAAGTAGTTCAGATCACTTCTTGATCACTACTAGTTTCACGACTGCTTTGCTCCTCTTCTCGCCTCTTTACGAAATAGCCACCATATATGCTAGTCGCTTGCTGCAGCTCCACTTTACTACTCGTTCTTCCTATTAGCTTAAATAGTCTTGATCTCGCTGGTGTGAGATTGCTGAGTCCCTCGTGACTCACAGATACTTCCAAACACAGTTGCAGGTTCCATGAGGCCAGGTGTGATTCAACCGAGCTCAAGTGGAGTTCGACGAGGAACGTGGTCGTTACTATGTGTCTTTTTCCAGATGATCAGAGTGGTGCCCAGCTGGGACGATTCGGGATCTGTAGCATTTGGGGTATCTTTTTTATTTTGGTTCCGTAGTCGGACCTTGAGTGTACTCAATGATGGATGTTTATTTATGTATCGTGTGAAGTGGCGAATCGTAGCCAACTATGTATCTTTCCTTAATTATTACATGGGTTGTGTGAAGATTACCTCACTTATGACATTGCTTTCAATGCGGTTATGTTCTAAGTCGCGGCTCTCACACGGGAGATATAGCCGCATCGGGCGCTAAGTTGGTAATCGAGCCTTCCCGACTTAGGAGCCCCTACTTGATTGTTTGTCGACGTTGTTGAGTCTAGAATGGAAAATGTTTTGAGTCTTAGGATTATATATATCAAGAGTAGGATTCTTTTACCTCCCTTACCTTTCGCCGCCTGGTGAGGTATCCCGACGAGAGTTTTGACTCTTCTCTCTCAAATTTCACTAAATTTTTTTTAGGATCACGTGGGTATCTTGGAATCGCTCCGATGGTTTTGTGATGAGAACATTGTTCTTGGTGCCTCCCGACATTTAGGGGTTGTGGCAGGTCCCGGGAGTTGAGCTCCGAGGTGTTGTCGCCACAATTTTATCGCTGCAGTTCTCGAATACCTGAGTTTTGCCGACATCGAAATCTCTTTTGTGCAGTTGTTGGTGAGATAACCCGATAGCCCAAAGATCGTGTGGCGAAAAGGGAGTATTGCCATGACTTGTATAACGGATGTTTTTCAAGGTCGAGGTACACGATTTCCGAGGATTTCTTGGTTATGTGTTGACGGATGGATACAAATGGATCTAGGTATTGTTAGTTTGGGTGATATATTTTGTGTCCCCAGATCCCCAACACCAGATTGCATAACCGTAAAGTTCCGGAGTTTATAGGTGGGAATTCTAGTAGCTTACGTGATATTCTTTCCGGCTGATGTATGATTTGAGATTGGGGTTCAACGCTCAGTGGTCCGCCCATTCACGGTCGATTTAAAGGGTCGCGAGACGCCTTAAAGAATCCTTGGCTATGCTGATTCGGGACGCCTTGTTAGTCATTCGTGACGCCCGCTATACGTCAGGTCCGTGTGGGCCCCACCACTAACACTTTGGGCTAAATTCTATCATGTGTTTGTTCCGCTCATTCTAGAAGCCAACCTTTTGTTTTCAGCCAGATATTCGATTTGTTTCTAAGATGATGTTGTTTCCATATCTTTATCTAAGTGGCTTCTCACCTTAATGGACGGTGATGATTAACTTTGAATTCATTCGCTCATTCTTGTTCAATGTTTATTGTGAAGACTATATGTTGCAATTTCTATCCGCTGATTCTACTTATCAATTTGTCTATCAAAGGACTAACGGATGTCACCTCTTCAGATGGCTCCGCCAACGCTGCCTCAATCCGGATCGCAATGATGGGGATCAACAACCTCCACCTCCACCTCCACCTCCGCCTCCAGAGGCTCGCAAGCTATCATGGCAGCCACCAATGCCAATGCTCGATGATTTTGCAGCTCTTGCAAGAACGCATCAGGGCAAGGCAATCAAGGCAATCAAGGTCAAGGCAACAATCAGCCACACTTTGCTACTTCCTACCGGGCCTCGCTAATCAGTCAAGTCTTTCAGCTTCGTGTTGAGGCCACACGACGACGATTGGTTAGTGGACATCTGCAAGCACTTTGATCAGTAGTAATGTCGCACTCGAGGACTTTGTCAAGTTTGCATCGCTTCAACTCAAGGATCAAGTCGCGAGTGGTACCAAAGAATACAAAGATTCCAGAGGAGGTCGGTCATTACTCGATGAGTTCCGCCGTGATTTCAGAGCTCATCACATTCCAAAAGTGTTGTTGAGAGCAAGCGTGAGGAGTTCCGCAATCTCAAGCAGGGCAACATGTCCGTCTATCAATACAATATCCAGCCTGTAAGCTCGCTTGCTTTGCTAAGCAAGACGACTGATGAGAAGAGTATGATCTATCAATCTGTGAGGTGGTCTGAGAGAAGATCTGCAATTACCTCTTGTGCTGTTTGAGCCGATAAGTATGATGATTTCTACAACATGGCTCAAGCAAGAAGCTGCCCAGCTCAAATGTGAGGCTTCTAAGAAGAGAATCAGGATGCAGTTCAGTCCTCTTCTTCCTCTCAAGTGGCAGCTAAGCAGAAGTTTTACATGCCCCTCCTCCGCTCCACACCTTACCAGAAGAACTCAGTGGCCGTGGATCTTCCCACCCACCCAACCCAAGCTATCGTAACAAGTCTAATTCTCAAGCTCCAAGGTCAAGTGCTCCTTACCACCGTCCGCCTTCTCGAGGTCACTTGCAACAAGTGTCAGCAGAAGGGTCACTATGCTAACAAGTGCTTCAACCAGAGGCGCCTTCCGCCTCCTCCCCCGTGGAAATCTTCCAGAATGCAAAGGTCAAGCATAATCCCAAGTTTGCAAAGGTCAATATGATGAATGCAGCTCAAGCAGGGAGTCTTCCGATGTGTTAATGGGTAATCTCTCGCTAATGATATTCCTGCAAAAGTCTTATTTGATACCGTGCATCGATTCTTTCATGTCATATCCTTTTGCATCAAGCACAATTTTGATACGAGGCATTACCTCAAGCTATGCAAGTTATTTCTCCGCGAAGGCTTGAGATCTACCATGTTGGTTCCAATGTCGGTATCAAGATGGGCGATTATAGGTTTCGCTAAACCAATTGTTCTTGGTGATTCGGATATTGATCTTATTCTCGAATGGATCGGCTTTATCAGCACAAAGCTCAGATTGATTGTGCTGCCGTGAAATTCAATTGACTCACTCTTCTAATGATGTGATCATCTATGCCGCGTGATGAAACCATTCGTTGTTTTCTCTCAATGAGAAGGGCGAACTGAATGCTATCTCTCGATTCCAAATGCTTGTGAGTACCAAGATGTCTTTCCGTAAGAGCTTCCGGTATGCCTCCTCATCGCCGCTTGAGTTCGTATCGATCTTGAGCCCGCATCAACCCGCTTTGCAAGCGCCCATACAAGCTTGGACCAGATGAGCTGAAGGAATTGAAGAAGCAGCTCGATGAACAAGAGCGCCTGGGTTTGATCGCACCGAAGTTCATCTCCTTGGGGTTGTGGTGTTCTTTTGTCCGTAAGAAGGATGGCACGGACCGATTTTTGCGCCGACATCATCCATTGAATAAGAAGACAATCAAGAACAAGTATCCACTTCCCAACATCAATGAGCTTTTCGAGCAACTCAAAGGTGCTACAAGTTGTTCTCCAAGCTTGACCTTCAGATGGGGTATCATCGATTCGATTCGTGAACAAGATATTCCCAAGACAGATTCGTAACAAGCTTTGGTTCTTATGAATATACCGTCATGTCTTTCGCCTTGTCAATGCTCCTCCAACATTCTCTCGATGATGAACTTCATATTCAACCCCTACACCAATGAATTGCCTTGGTCTATCTTGATGATATTTTGGTCTTCCAAGAATAAGAAGGATCATGCCAAACATTTATGATTGGTGCTAGACAAGCTCAGAGAGTACCAATTCTATGCTAAGTTCTCCAAATGTGAATTTTGGCTTGATGAAGTGCTTTATCTTGGTCATATCATCTCTCGCTTAAGGGTATCGCAGTTGATCCCGAGAAGGTGTCCGCAATTGTGAATTGGGAACCTCCTCGTATCGTCAAGCAGCTCCTAGTTTTCTTGGTCTTGCAAGCTATTGTCAAGATTCGTTGAGAACTTCTCCAAGATTGCAAAGCCTCTTTCCAACCTTCTCCGTAGCATGTGAAGTATGTCCGTCTCCCGAATGTGACGTTGCTTTCAATACCCTCAAAGAGAAACTCGTCACAGCTCCCTGCCTTGACTCCTCCCGATGAATCCAAGCCATATGAAGTTTTCTCGTGATGCTTCCTTCAAGGTCTCGGTCCTGTGTTAATGCAAGAGAAGAGAGTTGTGGCTTATACCTCTCGCCAGCTTGAAGCCTAACGAGAAGAACTACCCCACTCACGATCTTGAGTTGGCGGCAGCTTGTCCATGCATTAATAACGTGAGACATCTCTTGTTGGGAAGGAAAGTGGACATTTTCACCGATCACAAGAGTCTCAAGTACATCTTCACTCAGCCCAACCTCAACCTCAGTGACTCGATGGGTCGAAATGATTCAAGAGTACAACCCAAGTATTGAATATACTCCGGCAAGGCTAATGTCATTGCAGATGCTTTGAGCAGAAAGCTTATCGCAATAGCCTAATCCTCAAGCCCTTTCACCGGATCTCGTGAATCTTTCCGCAAGCTGAATCTTCAAGTTGTTCCTCAAGGCTTTCTTGCCAACCTCATAGTCTCTCCTACTTTGGAAGATCAGATTCGTGAGGCTCAACTTCTGGATACCATGGTGAAAAAGGTGAAACGTGGTATCGACAAGGGCATTTCCAAGTACAAGTGCTTCCACGTTGATGACAAAGACACTCTTTCTTTGAGGACCGGATTGTGGTTCCTAAGGGTGATCTGAGAAAAGTCATTATGAACGAGGCTCACAATTCGCTTCTATCCATTCATCCCGAAGTACGAAGATGTACCATGACCTCAAGCAAATATATTGGTGGACTCGAATGAAGCGAGAAATTGCTCAATTCGTGAATGAGTGTGATGTCTCGCAGAGAGTGAAAGGTAACACCAAAGACCAGCTGGTCTCCTTCAACCTCTTGCTATTCCTGAATGGAAGTTTGATCATATTGAAATGGACTTCGTGGATGGCTTTCCAAAGTCCAAGCATGGAAATGATGCTATCTTCGTTGTCATTGACAAGCTTACTAAAGTGGCTCATTTTCTTCCTATCAAAGAATCCATCACAGCAGCTCAGCTTGGCAGAGCTATACACCTCCGTGATTGTCTCCTTGCACGGCATTCCTCAAGTGATCTCTTCTGCATCGTGGCAAGCATCTTTACCTCCAAGTTTTGGGATTCTTTTCAAGGCCATGGGCACCAACATTCGTTCAAAGACAGCTTTCCATCCTCAAACAAGTGGCCAAGTTGAGCGAGTTAATCAAATCCTTGAAGATATGCTCGTGGCTTGTGTCATTTCTTTCGTATGAAGTGGGAAGATTGTCTTCCATATGCCGAAGTTCTCCTACAACAACAGCTTCCAAGTTTAATTCG
Source organism: Aegilops longissima (assembly GCA_021605205.1). NCBI lineage: Eukaryota > Viridiplantae > Streptophyta > Magnoliopsida > Poales > Poaceae > Aegilops > Aegilops longissima. The sequence continues at coordinate 25,531 of JAHIAM010007339.1, read as the reverse complement.
GCAAGGCCCCATTCAAATTCTCTATGGCGTAAAGTGTCGACTCTCTCAATTGGTCCGAGACAGTGAACGCCAACTTCTTGGCAATGACTTGATCACGTATGTAAGAAATGTGCCAAGTCATTCATGAGAATTCAAAGCCGCTAATCGCGCTTTAAGAGCTATTATGATGATAAGCACCGTGATGTGGCTTTTGAAATTGGAGACCATGTCTACCTCCGCTGCTCTCCAATGAAAGGCACTCGCCGCTTCGGTATCAAAGGGAAGCTTGCCCCTAGATACGTGGGTCCTTTCAAGATCATTGGGAAAAGAGGCGATCTCGCCTATCAACTTGAGCTTCCATCCAACTTTGCAAACGCACGATGTGTTCCACGTGTCACAGCCTTCGCAAGTGCTTCAAGACTCCTAACGCACTATCAACTTCAAGAGATTGACCTTCAAGAAGATCTCTCTATCATGAGCACCCCTGCTGTTATTCTTGAAGAAACCGAGCGCAAGACTCGCAACAAGTCAATCAAATTCTCGAAAGTGAAGTGGTCACACCATTCCGACCGAGAAGCTACCGGGAGCGCGAGGATCACCTCCGCTCGAGTATCCGGAGTTCTTTCAGTCCTAGATCTCGGACGAGATCCTCTTGTAGTGGTGGAGTGTTGTAACACCGGAAGTAACTTTCCATATTTGTAACTCCAACTCTTGCCATTTTCGCATTGTTATATGATTTTCCTCCGTGGTTGGGTTTTCTTCATTTTGCATTTTGTCCGTGTCATGCATTTTATTTTATGTCATCATGTGCATCGATTTGCATAATGTGTTCGCCTCAAGAGTAGATCATTTCATCTCATTGCATCATTTTCATTTGAGCTGATCTTGATGCCCAAATGCTCATGGAAGAGTGCTATGTGCTGTTAGTTTCTGATTTTTATCAGGACTTGCACTTTTGTTATTTTTGCCATGATTAATGTGTGCACCCTATGGATTTGAGTCCTACATGTGTTTTGTAAAATGTCATGCCATCTTTCCAGGGGTATATGCCATGTATTTTTGTGATCTATGTGGTGACTAGCACAAGCATGCAAAGTAGGTGTCCTAATGTTGCTGATTTCAGCCCTGTTTTAGCTGATTTTGATGCCATGTTTACTTGATGATACCGAGAGATCTATGCATATTTTGGGATACTTCAGTAAGGGTGTTTTGTAAAACATGTCTTGCTCTATCCATCCATGCCCTTGTTTGCAATTATGGAGTGCCATAGCTTGAGTCAATCGAGCTCTACTTTTGCTATCAAATGTTTCCTGGCAGATTGTATACGTGTTATTCAATTTTGCCTAGCTTGTTGTGGTTGATCCATATATGCTATGTTATTGTTCTTGCCATGTTTGTCTTCTATGTCATGTCTTCTTGATGTATGTATGCTTAGTTTATCATTTGAGGCTCTGTAGTGAGTGCATTGAGCTTGTAAACATGCCCTCTCGTTATCAGTTTTGACATGTCAAGTTGCTGAATCTGTTAACTAGACTTTCAATATTGACATGGGTGTTACTATATTTTCTAGTCCTTTTGGCTTATGGTCAGTAAGGGACTTTTGTTCTAGGCTTTGAGTAGATTCATGCCATGCCATGTTTTGCTATTTTAAGTTCCTGTAGCATGTAGTTTTGTTGATCTGAACATTGCAACCTGTTACTGTTTTTGCCATGTCCAGCCTGATATTTTGTGCTCTTTTGCCATGCTTGTTTGAACATGTTATGATGTGAACTAGCCGTAGCTCAGTGATCATCTTTTGTCGAGCATCATGTGTAGATCACTGCCATGTGCTTTGTTGTTACGTTTGGGTGCAGTAGCTTAATTAATTGTTGCTTGCTAAGTGGCATCATGCTGTTAATGGCAGATTTGGCAATTCTTGTTTTGCTTGCCATTTGCAAACCGTGCATCCGATTCCGGTGATCTTTATATCGATTTCAACCGAAATCATCTCATCTTTCCAGTGGCATTCTTGGTTTGCCAAGTTGATGCCTGGTTCATCATTTACCTTCCGGAGTGCACATAAGCATTGCATATCGCATCCCGCATATCATGTCATGTTTTGCATCATGTTGATTGTGCATTGCACCGTGATTTATTGTGGTTCCTTTGTTTGTGTTTTTGCTTTGGGTAGAGTCGGGAGACGAGTACGTGAACGAGGAGCCTGTTGAGAACGCTGAGGATCAAGCTTTCGACAACTCGAGAACATTGCGTGCAAGATGACCATACCTCGAAATCACTTCTATCTTTGCTATGCTAGTTGCTCGCTTCTTTGCTATGCCTATGCTGTGATGCCTACCACTTGCTATATCATGCCACCCATATTGCCATGTCAGCCCCTAACCATCCTTTTCCTAGCAAACCGCTGATTGGCTATGTTACCGCTTTGCTCAGCCCTCTTATAGCGCTGTTAGTTGCAGAAGCTGAAGTTTGTTCCTTGTTGAACATGGAGATGTTGTTCCTTTGGAACATGTTTACTTGTTGGGGATATCACAATATATATCTGCTATTATTAATACATCTATATACTTGGTAAAGGGTGGAAGGCTCGCCTTATGCCTGGTGTTTTGTTCCACTCTTGCCACCCTAGTTTCCGCCATACCGTGTTATGTTCCTTGATTTCGCTCCTTACACGGTTGGGTGATTTATGGGACCCCTTGACAGTTCGCTTTGAATAAGACTCGCCCAAAGAAGGCCCAACATTGGTTTTACCATTTGCCACCTAAGCCTTTTTCCCCGGTTTTCGCGAGCCCGAGGGTCATCTTTATTTTAACCCCCGACCAGCTGCTCCTTCGAGTGCTGGTTCGAACCGAGCCAACAAGGGCCACCACGGGAAACTCGAGGCTTGGTTTTACTCAGAGCCTGCCTCATCCGGATGTGCCCGAGAACGAGATATGTGCAGCTCCTATCGGGATTTGTCGGCACAACCGGGTGGCTTTGCTGGTCTTGTTTTATTGCTGTCGAAATGTCTTGTAGTCCGGATTCCGAGATTGATCGGGTCTTCCCAGAGAAGGAATATCCTTCGCTGACCGTGAGAGCTTATAATGGGCTGTTGGGACACCGCAGGTAATATCTTCAAAGCCGTGCTCATGTTATGAGGCGATGGGAATTTGTTAATGTCCGCCTGTAGAAAACCCAAAGTTGACCTCAATTAAAATACACATCAACCGCATGTGTAACTGTGATGGTCTCTTCTCGCGGAGTCCGGGAAGTGAACACGGTGTTGGAGTTATGTCTGACGAAGTAGTTCAGATCACTTCTGATCACTACTAGTTTCACGACCGTGCTTTTGCTCCTCTTCTCGCTTTTTACGTAAATAGCCACCATATATGCTAGTCGCTGCAGCTCCACTTTACTACTCTGTTCTTCCTATTAGCTTAAATAGTCTTGATCTCGCTGGTGTGAGATTGCTGAGTCCCCGTGACTCACGATACTTCCAAACACAGTTGCAGGTTCCGATGAGGCCAAAGGTGTGTTTCAACCGAGCTCAAGTGGGAGTTCGACGAGGAACGTGGTCGTTATTATGTGTCTTTTCCAGATGATCAGAGTGGTGCCCAGCTGGGACGATTCGGGATCCGTAGCATTTGGGGTATCTTCTTTTATTTTGGTTCCGTAGTCGGACCTTGAGTGTACTCAATGATGGATGTTTATTTATGTACTCGTGAAGTGGCTAATCGTAGCCAACTATGTATCTTTCCCTTAATTATTACATGGGTTGTGTGAAGATTACCTCACTTGCGACATTGCTTTCAATGCGTTATGCTCTAAGTCGGGCTCGACATCGCGGGAGATATAGCCGCATCGGGGCATTACAGATGGGCACCCATAGCCCGCTGATACGCCTAGTTGATGTGAGACTATCTTCCTCTCTTTTGTCTTCTCCACAACAACCATTCTATTCCACATATAGTGTTATATCCATGGCTCACGCCATGTATTGCGTGAAGATTGAAGTTTTTTTGAAAATGTTAAAGTATGAAACAATTGCTTGGCTTGTCATTGGGGTTGTGCATGATTTAAATACTTTGGGTGGGGAAGATGGAGCATAGCCATACTATATGATTTTGTAGTGATAACTTTCTTTGGCCATGTTATTTTGAGAAGACATAATTGCTTAGTTAGTATGCTTGAAGTATTATTATTTTTATGTCAATATGAACTTTTGTCTTGAATCTTTCGGATCTGAATATTCATACCATGATTAAGAAGATTTACATTGAAATTATGCCAAAGTATCACTCCGCATCAAAATTCTCTTTATCATTTACCTACTCGAGGACGCAGCAGGAATTGCTTAGATGCCCGATACGCTCCAACGTATCTATAATTTTTGATTGCTCCATGCTACTTTATCCATTGTTTTGGACTATAATGGGCTTTATTTTCCACTTTTATATTACTTTTGGGACTAACCTATTAACCGGAGGCCCAGCCCAGAATTGTTGTTTTTTTGCCTTTTTCAGTGTTTCGAAGAAACAAAATATCAAACGGAGCCCAAACGGATTGAAACCTTCGGAAACGTGATTTTCTCACCGAACGTGATCCAGGAGACTTGGACCCTACGCCATGGAACATCGGAGGCGGTCACGAGGGTGGGGGCGCCCTGCCTCGTGGGCCCCTCAAGCTCCACCCACGCATTCTTCCTCCTATATATACCCACGCACTTCAAACGATCGTAACAGGAGCCAAAAACCTAATTCCACCGCCAAGAACTTCCAGATCCACGAGATACCATCTTGGAGCATGTTCAAGTTCACGGAGGGGGCATACACCACGGAGGGCTTCTACATCAACACCATAGCCTCCGATGAAGTGTGAGTAGTTTACTTTAGACCTTCGGGTCCATAGCTAGTAGCTATATGGCTTCTTCTCTTTTTGGATCTCAATACAATGTTCTCCCTCTCTCGTGGAGATCTATTCGATGTAATCTTCTTTTGCGTGTGTGTTTGTTGAGACCGATGAATTGTGGGTTTATGATCCAGCTTATCTATGAACAATATTTGAATCTTCTCTGAATTCTTTTATGTATGATTGAGTTATCTTTGCAAGTCTCTTCAATTATCCGCTTGGTTTGGCCAACTAGATTGGTAGTTCTTGCAATGGGAGAAGTGCATGGTTTTGGGTTCAATCTTATGTGTCCTTACCCAAAGGATGTAAAGGGTTGCAAGGCACGATTGTATTGTTGCCATCGAGGATAACAAGATGGGGTATTTATCATATTGCATGAATTTATTCCTCTACATCATGTCATCTTGCTTAAGGCTACTTGTTTTTAACTTAATACTCTAGATGCATGCTGGATAGCGGTCGATGAGTGGAGTAATAGTAGTAGATGCAGAGTCGCTTCGGTCACTTGTCATGGACGTGATGCCTATATACATGATCATACCTAGATATACTCATAACTATGCTCAATTCTCACAATTGCTCAACAAAGAATTTGTTCACCCACCGCTGAATACTTATGCTCTTGAGAGAAGCCACTAGTGAAACCTATGGCCCCGGTCTATTCTCATCATATTAATCTCCATCACTTTTATACTTGCCTTGTTTTTACTTTGCTTTTTACTTTTCACTTTGCATCTTTATACCAAAAATACCAAAAATATTATCTCTATCAGATCTCACTCGTAAGTGACCAAGGGATTGACAACCCCTAATCACGTTGGTTGCAGTAGCTATCGCTTTGTGCAGGTGCACGAGGACTTGCAGCGTGGCCTCCCACTGGATTGATACCTTGGTTCTAAAAACTCGAGGGAAATACTTACGCCATCGTGTTGCATCATCCTCTCCTCTTCGGGAAAACCAACGCAAGCTCAAGACGTAGCAGCGGCAAGGCTGTCAACTCTGGCACGCTGGCACCGGCGCCTTCATCTCGATTCTCGGTCCCGCCGCCTCGCCTTCCAGCTCCTTTCCCAAGACTGCTTGCCACTGCCCACCTGCATGGCCACCGAGGTGTTCTCTTGGTGCTTTCTCGCTGCTTGTAGCTCGCCTAGGCTCCCCTTTTGCCCTTTCGCCTCCTTGACTTGCCTCCCGAGGAGAGGGACAAGAAAAGGATTACGGCATCTTATCTCTTTTTAGTTTGTGTTTCACGGACCTTCATTAAATTTAGAACTTGTAATCCCCTTGCTCATGTTTTTCATTCCGTATGAACTGTACCTGATGGGATGCTTTTTAATGAAAAAGGATCCTTGCCGGTTTTTTCGCTCGTGGTAAATCCCACACAAGGAGCGAATCCTGTTATTGTTTAATATAAAAGTTTTCGCCTGCAACAGGCTCTTGCCACTTCCCCACTCCACTCGACTGCTCACACTCTTGGAGGAGGTAGGATGAAGTGGGCTTTAGGCCCTCGTTCTACCTCTTTGCCGCCAGTGGCTACAACCAAATCTGGACCTGTGAAATAATCCTTAGGTATAGGAAAAAGGGAGCACGACAGCCTAGAGATAAAACGAGGTTTCACATGCCCCGTTCTATTCCAAATGCATGACAGAGGATAGAAGACTTATTTGATCTGTAGAGCCCCCGCAATCTCATCTTTCCGCTGTTGATCCTTGTGCTTGCAGCCCCTGCAACTCTGCTTGCCGGGATCGGGACGCCGGGTCCGCTTTTCTTTCTTCCAAGTAGTTCGACATAAGTGCTCATGTGCCCCGCGAACCAAAAGAGGATGTAAGGAAACATATAGACGCCAAGACTGACCTCTAAGCTAGGGGTTAGTCGCCACGAGCACTATCAACCCTAACCAAGGAAGAGACTCACCTAGCATGCATGTTATAACTTAGGGCGCCAAAGGCTTCATTTATTTATGCTCGTGGTCTCATACCGGCTTTGTACAAAGGGTCACATGCCTTGCCGGGCAAAGCTTGTATAAAGGTGGCTTGCCGAGAGGTCTGCAAGTTGGCGCCTTTATGGTAAAACTTGCTAAGATGCTCGATGTTCCAGAGTTGCTCACTGGGACGGCATCTTCGGTTCTGCAGGATCGCGCCGTGACTTGTATTACCCGATAAGGTGTTGGGGAACGAGTAATTTCAAAATTTTCCTACGATCACCAAGACCATGGTGATGGCATAGCAACGAGAGGATAGAGTATCCGCCCACGCACTGTGAGACCGAAAGCGAAGCGCTATAACAACGCGTTGATGTAGTCGCATTTCTTCCCGATCCAACCGATCCAAGTACCGAACGACGGCACCTCCGAAGTTCTGCACACGCTCAGCTCGATGACGCCCCTCAACTCCGATCCAGCCGAGTGTTGAGGGAGAGTTTCACAAGACGACGGCGCAGGACGATGATGATGTTCCACCGACGCAGGGTTTCGCTTAAGCTCCGCCACGGTATGATCGAGGTGTAATCTGTGGAAGGGGCACCAGACACGGCTAAGGAACGATCTAATCGATCAACTTGTGTGTCATGGGGTGCCCCTGCCCCAGATATAAAGGAGGGAAGGGAGGGCTGGCCGCCAGAGGGAGGCGCATCAGGTGTCCTACTCCTACTAGGAGTAGGATTCCCCCAAATCCTAGTCCAACTAGGGTTTGACCAAGGGAGAGGGAGAGAGGCCCACCCCTCTCCTAATCCTAATAGGACTAGGAAGGGGAGGGCTGCGCCAGCTATAGGGCCCCTTTTCTTTCCCCCTAAGGCCCATCAAGGCCCATTGACTTCGGGGTTCCGTAATTCCCTGCATCTCTAAAATTCCCAATTTCACCCGGAGTGATTCCGAGTCCAAACATAGGCTTCCAATATATCAATCTTTATGTCTCGACCATTTCGAGACTCCTCGTCATGTCCGTGATCTCATCCGGACTCAACAACCTTCGTACATCAACATCATAAAACTCATAGTAACCGCCATCAAACGTTGTTGCAAGGATTTACGGGTTCGAGAACTATGTAGACATGACCGAGACACCTCTTCGTCAATAACCAATAGCGGACCTGGATGCCCATATTGGTTCCTACATATTCTACGAAGATCTTTATCGGTCGATCAAGATAACAACATACGTTGTTCCCTTTGTCATCGGTATATATTTGCCCGAGATTCGATCGCTTATCCAATACCTAGTTCAATCTCGCATCGCAAGTCTTTTACTCGCTCCGTAATACATCATCTCATAACTAACTCATTAGTTACAATGCTTGCAAGGCTTAGGTGATGAGCATTACCGAGAGGGCCCAGAGATACCTCTCCGACAATCGGAGGACAAATCCTAATCTCAAATATGCCAACCCAACATGTACCTTCGAGACACCTGTAATGTACCTTTATAATCACCCAGCTTACGCCAGGACGCTTGGTAGCACCCAAAGTGTTCCTCGGCAAACGGAGTTGCATAATCTCATAGTCATAGGAACATGTATAAGTCATGAAGAAAAGCACTAGCAACAAACTATACGATCAGGTGCTATGCTAATGGAATGGGTCATGTCAATCGATCATTCAACCAATGATGTGATCCCATTAATCAAATAACAACTCCTTGTTCATGGTTAGGAAACATAACCATCTTTGATTAACGAGCTAGTCAAGTAGAGGCATACTAGTGACACTCTGAGGTTTATGTATTCACACATGTATTATGTTTCCGTTAATACAATTCTAGCATGAATAATAAACATTTATCATGATATAAGGAAATAAATAATAACATTTATTATTGCCTCTAGGCATATTTCCTTCAGCCTCCCACTTGCACTAGAGTCAATAATCTAGATTACACAAGAATGATTCTAACACCCATGGAGTCTTGGTGCTGATCATGTTTTGCTCGTGGAAGAGGCTTAGTCAACGGTCTCGCAACATTCAGATCCGTATGTATCTTGCATATCTCTATGTCTCCCACCGACCAAATCCCGGATGGAGTTGAAGCGCTTTTGATGTGCTTGGTTCTTTGTGAAATCTGGATTCCTTTGCCAAGGCAATTGCACCAAGATTGTCACAAAGATTTTCATTGGACCCGATACACTAGGTACAACACCTAGATCGGTTATGAACTCCTTCATCCGCATTCTTCATTAGCTGCTCCAAGCAGCTATGTACTCAGCTTCACATGTAGATCCCGAACGACGCTTTGTTTGGAACTGCACCAACCGACAGCTCCACCGCTTAATGTAAATACGATCCGGTTTGCGATTTAGAATCGTCTGATCAGTGTCAAAGCTTGCATCGACGTAACTGCCATTTATGAGCTCTTTGTCACCGCCATAAATGAGAAACATATCCTTAGTTCTTCTCAAGTACTTAAGGATGTTCTTGACCGCTGTCCAAAGGATCCACTCGATTACTTTGGTACCGCCGCTAAACTTACAGCAAGGCACACATCAGGTCCGTACACAGATTGCATACATGATAGAGCCTATGGCTGAAGCATAGGAACATCTTTCATTTTCTCTATCTTCTCATGGTGGTCGGGCATTGAGTCTTACTCAACTTCACACCTTGTAATACCGCAAGAACCCTTTCTTTGCCTCGATCCATTTTGAACTTTTTCAAAACTTTATCAAGGTATGTGCTTTGTGAAAGTCCTATTAAGCGCCTTGATCTATCTCTATAGATCTTAATGCCCAATATGTAAGCAGCTTCACCGAGGTCTTTCATCGAAAAACTTTTATTCAAGTATCCCTTTATGCTATCCAGAATTTTATATCATTTCCGATCAATAATATGTCATCCACATATAATATCGTAAATGCTACAGAGCTCCCACTCACTTTCTTGTAAATACAAAGCTTCTCCAAAAGTCTCAGATAAACCCAAATGCTTTGATCACACTATCAAAACGCTTATTCCAACTCCGAGAGGCTTGCACCAGTCCATAAATGGATCGCTGAGCTTGCACACTTTGTTAGCTCCCTTTGATCGACAAAACCTTCTCGTTGCATCATATACAACTCTTCTTCCGTAAATCCATTCAGAATGCAGTTTTAACATCCATTTGCCAAATTTCATAATCATAAATGCGCAATTGCTAACATGATTCGGACGGACTTAAGCATCGCCACGGGTGAGAAGGTCTCATCGTAGTCAATCCCTTGAACTTGTCGAAAACCTTTTGCAACAAGTCGAGCTTTATAGACAGAATATTACCATCAGCGCCGCCTTCTTCTTGAAGATCCATTTATTCTCAATTGCTTGCCGATCATCGGGCAAGTCAACCAAAGTCCACACTTTGTTCTCATACATGGATCCCATCTCGATTTCATGGCCTCAAGCCATTTTGTGGAATCTGGCTCACCATCGCTTCTTCATAGTTCGTAGGTTCATCATGTTCCAAAGAATATGACTTCCAAAACAGGATTACCGCATCACTCGTGCGGATCTTGCTCGCTGATCTACGGTTCAGAGAAACTTGATCTCAAGTTTCATGATCATCATCATTAGCTTCCTCCCTATTTGGTGTAGGTGTCACGTAAACTGTTTTCTCGTGATGTACTACTTCAATAAGGGAGTAGATACAGTTATCTCATCAAGTTCTACTTTCCTCCCACTCACTTCTTTCGAGAGAAACTCTTCTCTAGAAAGTTTCAATTTAGCAACAAAAATCTTGCCTTCGGATCTGTGATAGAAGGTGTACCCAACTGCCTCCTTTGGGTATCCTATGAAGACACATTCGATTTGGGTTCGAGCTTATCAGGTTGAAGCTTTTTCACATAAGCATCGCAGCCCCAAACTTTCAAAACGACAACTTTGGTTTCTTGCCAAACCACAGCTCATAAGGCGCCGCTTCAACGGATTTAGATGGTGCCCTATTTAAAGTGAATGTAGCCGCCTCTAAAGCATAACCCCAAAACGATAGCGTAAATCAGAAGAGACATCATAGATCGCACCATATCTAATAAAGTACGACACGACGCTCGACACACCATTACGCTGTGGTGTTCCTGTGGCGGTTATAAACTATTCCGCATTGTTTCAAATGTAGGCCAAACTCAGAACTCAAATATTCTCCTCCACGATCAGATCAGAGAACTTTATTTTCTTGTTACGATGATTTTCCACTTCACTCTGAAATTCTTTGAACTTTTCAAATGTTTCAGACTTGTGTTTCATTAAGTAGATATACCCATATCTGCTCAAATCATCTGTGAAGGTGAGAAAATAACGATATCCGCCATTTAGCCTCAACATTCATTGGACCACATACATCAAGATGTATGATTTCCAATAAATCTGTTGTTTCTCCATAGTTCCGAGAACGGTGTTTTAGTCATCTTGCCCATAAGGCACGGTTCGCAAGTGCCAAGTGATTCATAATCAAGTGACTCAAAAGTCCATCAAGATGGAGTTTCTTCATGCTTTTACAATCGATATGACCTAAACGGCAAGCCACAAATAAGTTGCACCATCATTATCAACTCGCATCTTTTGGTTTCAACATTATGAATATGTGTATCACTACTATCAAGATTGAGTAAAACAAACCATTCTTCAATGGTGCATGACCATAAAAGATATTATTCATATAAATAGAACAACCATTATTCTCTCGATTTAATGAATAACCGCCTCGCATCAAACAAGATCCAGATATAATGTTCATGCTCAACGATGGTACTAAATAACAATTATTTAGGTCTAATACTAATCCCAAGGTAGATGTAGAGGTAGCGTGTCGATCGCGATCACATCGACTTTGGAACCATTTCCCACGCCAAGATCGTCACCTCGCCCTTAGCCAATCTTCGCTAATCCGTAGCCCCTGCTTCGAAGTTGCAAATATTAGCAATGTAACCAAGATTAAATACCCAAAAGCTATCATGCGAGTATTAGTAAGGTACACATCAATAACAAGTATATCACATATACCTTGTTAACCTTGCCATCCTTCTTATCCGCCAAATACTTGGGGCAGTTCCGCTCCAAAGGACCAGCCTGCTTGCAATAGAAGCACTCGCCTGTGCTTAGGACCAGACTTGGTTTTTCTCTTGATCAGAACTTGCTTGCTGCTCTTTTGAAGTTTCCTTTTCTTTCCTTTGCCCTTTTCTTGAAACTAGTGGTTTTGTTAACCATCAACACTTGATGCTCCTTTTTGATTTCTACCTCCGCTGCTTTCAAAGATCGCCAAGAGCTCGGCATAGTTTTGGTCATCCCTTGCATATTATAGTTCATCACGAAGCTCTTGTAGCTTGGTGGCGTGATTGGAGAATTTCGTCAATGACGCAATCATCCGGAAGATTAACTCCCAGCTTGAATCAAGTGATTGTTATATCCGCACATTCTCGAGTATATGCTCACCGACAACCATTCTCCTCCATCTTACAGCTATAGAACTTATTGAGACTTCATATCTCTCAATCCGCATTCGCTGAATATTAACTTCAACTCCGGAACATCTCATATGCTCCATGGTGTTCAAAACGACGTTGAAGTCCCGGTTCTAAGCCGTAGCATGGCACACCGAACTATAGAGTAGTCATCAGCTTTGCTTTGCCAGACGCTCACAACTTCGCGCAGCCTTTGCATCAGGCCCGGCACCTAACGGTGCTTCCAGACGTAATTCTTCCGTGCAGCAATAAGGATAATCCTCGTTACGGACCCAGTCCGTAATTGCTGCCATCATCTTTCAACTTTGCTTTCTCAAGGAACGCATTAAAATTCAACGGAACAACAAAGACGAGCCATCTATCTACACATCATAGACAAGCAAGATACTATCAGTACTAAGTTCATGATAAATTTAAGTTCAATTAATCATATTACTTAAGAACTCCCACTTAGAAAAATATCCTCCAATTTCTAAGTGATTATGTGATCCATTTCAACTACACCATGACCGATCATCACGCGTGATGGAGTAGTTTCAATGGTGAACATCAATATGTTGATCATATCTACTATATGATTCACGCCGACCTTTCGGTCTCCGTGTTCCGAGGTCATATCTTATATGCATAGCTCGCCAAGTATAACCTGAGTATTCCGCTGTGCAACTGTTTTGCACCCGCTGTATTTGAACGTAGAGCCTATCACACCCGATCATCACGCGGTGTCTCAAAGACGAAGAACTTTCGCAACGGTGCATACTGTGGAGAACACTTCTTGATAATTTAGTAAGGGATCATCTTATAATGCTACCGCCAATCAAAGCAAAATAAGATGCATAAAGGATTAACATCACATGCAATCAATATAAGTGATATGATATGGCCATCATCATCTTGTGCTTGTGATTCCATCTCCAAGCACCGCCATGATCACCATCGCCACCGCACGACACCTTGATCTCCATCGTAGCATCGTTGTCGCCTCGCCAACTATTGCTTCTACGACTATCGCTACTCCTTAGTGATAAAGTAAAGCAATTACATGGCGCTTGCATCTCATACAATAAAGCGACAACCATATGGCTCCTGCCATTGTCGATAACTCGTTACAAAACATGATCATCTCATACAATAAAATATAGCATCACGCCTTGACCATATCACATCACAACATGCCCTGCAAAACAAGTTAGACGCCCTCTACTTTGTTGTTGCAAGTTTTACGTGGCTGCTACGGGCTGAGCAAGAACCGCTTTACCACGCATCAAAGCCACAACGATATTTCACAAATAGACTCCGCTTTAACCTTCTCAAGGACCGGCGAGCCACACTCGGTTCAACTAAAGTGAGAGAGACAGACACCCGCCACCACCTTTAAGCAACGAGTGCTCACAGCGGTGAAACCAGTCTCGCAGAAGCGCACGCGTAATGTCGGTCCGGCCGCTTCATCTCACAATACCGCTGAACCAAAGTATGACATGCTGGTAGGTAGTATGACTTGTATCGCCCACAACTCACTTGTGTTCTACTCGCATATGACATCAACGCATAAAACCAGGCTCGATGCCACTGCTGGGGAACGAGTAATTTCAAAATTTTCCTACGATCACGCAAGACCATGGTGATGGCATAGCAACGAGAGGATAGAGTATCCGCCCACGCACTGTGAGACCGAAAGCGAAGCGCTATAACAACGCTGTTGATGTAGTCGCATTTCTTCCCGATCCAACCGATCCAAGTACCGAACGACGGCACCTCCGAAGTTCTGCACACGCTCAGCTCGATGACGCCCCTCGAACTCCGATCCAGCCGAAAGTGTTGAGGGAGAGTTTCACAAGACGACGGCGCAGTGACGATGATGATGTTCCACCGACGCAGGGCTTCGCCTTAAGCTCCGCCACGGTATGATCGAGGTGTAATCTGGTGGAAGGGGCACCGACACGGCTAAGGAACGATCTAATCGATCAACTTGTGTGTCATGGGGTGCCCCTGCCCCAGATATAAAGGAGGGAAGGGAGGGCTGGCCGCCAGAGGGAGGCGCACAGGGTGTCCTACTCCTACTAGGAGTAGGATTCCCCCAAATCCTAGTCCAACTAGGGTTTGACCAAGGGAGAGGAGAGAGGCGCCACCCCTCTCCTAATCCTAATAGGACTAGGGAAGGGGAAGGCTGCGCCAGCCATAGGGCCCCTTTCTCTTTCCCACTAAGGCCCATCAAGGCCCATTGACTCCGGGGGTTCCAGAATTCCCTGCATCTCTAAAATTCCCAATTTCACCCGGAGTGATTCCGAGTCCAAACATAGGCTTCCAATATATCAATCTTTATGTCTCGACCATTTCGAGACTCCTCGCCATGTCCGTGATCTCATCCGGACTCAACAACCTTCGTACATCAACATCATAAAACTCATAGTAACCGCCATCAAACGTTGTTGCATGGATTCTACGGTTCGAGAACTATGTAGACATGACCGAGACACCTCTTCGTCAATAACCAATAGCGGACCTGGATGCCCATATTGGTTCCTACATATTCTACGAAGATCTTTATCGGTCGATCAAGATAACAACATACGTTGTTCCTTTGTCATCGGTATGTTACTTGCCCGAGATTCGATCGCCGGTATCCAATACCTAGTTCAATCTCGCATCGCAAGTCTCTTTACTCGCTCCGTAATACATCATCTCATAACTAACTCATTAGTTACAATGCTTGCAAGGCTTAGGTGATGAGCATTACCGAGAGGGCCCAGATACCTCTCCGACAATCGGAGTGACAAATCCTAATCTCAAATATGCCAACCCAACATGTACCTTCGAGACACCTGTAATGTACCTTTATAATCACCCAGCTTACGCCAGACGCTTGGTAGCACCCAAAGTGTTCCTCGGCAAACGGGAGTTGCATAATCTCATAGTCATAGGAACATGTATAAGTCATGAAGAAAAGCACTAGCAACAAACTATACGATCAAAAGCTATGCTAATGGAATGGGTCATGTCAATCGATCATTCAACCAATGATGTGATCCCATTAATCAAATAACAACTCCTTGTTCATGGTTAGGAAACATAACCATCTTTGATTAACGAGCTAGTCAAGTAGAGGCATACTAGTGACACTCAGAGGTTTATGTATTCACACATGTATTATGTTTCCGTTAATACAATTCTAGCATGAATAATAAACATTTATCATGATATAAGGAAATAAATAATAACATTTATTATTGCCTCTAGGGCATATTTCCTTCAAGAACTGCTTCAGCCTCAGAGACCAGGCAAAAGGTGTCTCGACTGGTGGCTCGATTTGGCGCCGTTCCGATCGACCAAAGAACTGCCAAGAATTCATCAATCCAACGCCTTCCACTCTTGCGCAGCTTGTCAAAAGTCTTTGTCCTTAGGCCTCGTAACACTTCAGCTGCTTGTCTCTCCGCTTGGCCGCTGTCTCGTGGTGTGCCATTTGGAAGCAAAATAGACCTTTGCTGCCGAGGTCTTGAATGTATTGCATGAAGGTGTGGCTCGCAGTGCATGCCGTTGTCGGTGATGACTCTGCTTGGCACACCAAAATGGCGTATCAGTCCCTTGAAAACTTGACACCGATCGAAAGCCACCTTTCTCATCGCTTCCACCTCCAGCCACTTTGTGAACTTGTCGATCGCAATGTAAGTATTTCAAAGCCCCCGACAACGCTGGGGAAAGGGCCCAAGATATCGAGCCCCTGCACCGAGAATGGACAGAGAGAGGGATTGTTTGAAGGGCTTGAGCTGGTTGATGAAGCTTCTTGAATGGAATCGACACGCTTCACACTTGGTTACTAGTGCCGCCGTGATCCTCGGAGGGCGGGGGCTGAAGAAACCTTGCCGAACGCCTTCCGGCAAGGGCCCTCGACCCTATGTGGGAGCCATATGCCTCCGCCAGATTCCGCTAACAGCTCCAAATTCTTCCTCCCGGGATGCACTTTCAATTCACACTGCTTATCTTCTCCTGTACATGTGACGCCATCGATTTAACTGGTACAGTATGGACCGACGGGCTACTTTTTTTCTCGCTTCTTCCTGCTCCTCGTGAAGCTCCCTGTTTGGAGGAATTGACGGTATGTTGCGCCATGCTGCAGCCTCGGGCCTCACGGCAAGGACCAAAGGCATTTCTTCCGCCATGGAGCGGTTGTCTCTACGGCCAGGGCTTGACGCTCGCTCGGAGCCAGCTTGTTTTGGCAGGCTCACCATTCAAGCTGCAACACTTTGCCGCAGCCCTGTGGGGCTCGTAGGAAAGTACTTGCCGACCTGACTTCCGCCGCTTGTTCTCGCCTTCTGGCTGATGGCTCGACGGATGGTTGAGTTAACTGGAGCAAAAGGTACCGGTTCCACAGATAGCTTGAATGCAGCACGCTTGATGTGTAATCGCGATGTCGCTTCCATTCGGGGACATGCTTCGCTTGATACCGCCAAAGCTGCTTCCTCCAGCTTCCTCACCTCATCTATGTAGGCCTCCATCAATGGGCTCTCGTAATCCTTGTTGACCTGCCTAACAACAAGCTGCGAGTCACCCCGACGATGAGCTTTCTTAACCTCGAGGTCTGCCATGATCCCGAGACCGTGAGCAATCCTCGTGACTCAGCAGTTGTTGTTGGACATCTCCTCATGGCGCATCCGGATCTGATGTCTACTACACAACCTTCTTCTTGTAGACGTTGTTGGGCCTGCAAGTGCACATGTTTGTAGGATGTGAGCAAATTTCCTCAAGTGGATGACCTAAGGTTTATCAATCCGTGGGAGGCGAGGATGAAGATGGTCTCTCTCAAACAACCCCGCAAACCAAATAACAAAGAGCCTCTTGTGTCCCCAACACACCCAATACAATGGTAAATTGTATAGGTGCACTAGTTCAAGCGAAGAGATGGTTACAAGTGCAATATGGATAGTAGATAAAGGTATTTGTAATCTGAAATAATAAAACAGCAAGGTAACAAGCGTAAAAGTGGAGCGAAATGGTATTCCAATGATAGGAAACAAGGCCTAGGGTTCATACTTTCACTAGTGCAAGTTCTCTCAACAATAATAATATAATTGGATCACATAACTATCCCTCAACATGCAACAAAGAGTCACTCCAAAGCCACTAATAGTGGAGAACAAACGTAGAGTTTATGGTAGGGTACAAAACCACCTCAAAGCTATTCTTTCGGATCAATCTATAAAAGAGTTCGTACTAGAATAACACCTTAAGACACAAATCAACCAAAACCCTAATGATCCATTGTAACCTCAAGTATCCGTGGGCATGATTATACGATATGCATCACACAATCTCAGATTCATCCAACCAACATAAAAGTACTTCAAAGAGTGCCCCAAAGTTTCTACCGGAGAGTCAAGAACGTGTCCCAACCCCTATGCATAGGTTCATGGGTGGAACCCGCAAGTTGGTCAACAAAACATACATCAAGTGGCACATGATATCCCATTGTCACCACAGATAAACACGGCAAGACATACATCAAGTGTTCTCATATAAGACTCAATCCGATAAGATAACTTCAAAGGGGAAACTCAATTCATCACAAGAGAGTAGAGGGGAGAAACATCATAAGATCCAACTACAATAGCAAAGCTCGGATACATCAAGATCGTGCCATAGAGGAAATAGAGAGAACACGTGTTTGTACTAGAGTAGGGTACCCTAGTATCCCAACTCGCGGCATGGGTGCGCAAAGATCCCGCTGCAAGGCTTGCCTAGTGAACGCCAAGATCCTCCGCGTTCTTTTGGAGCCATTCAAGAACAAAGTATTCAAGACCCCGCAAGAGGAGCTTGCCCGGAAGGCCACTCAAGGCACGAAGAAGACAAGACCCGGCAAGAGGAGCTTGCAGGGAAGGCTCGGTGAGCGACAAGCTCCGAAAGCGATAGGGTTCAGCGGCAAGGCACTTGTCAAGGCAGTAACCTCTCTTCATCTCCGCCTCCAGCTCATCCGCCAACGTGTCGCCATGGGGCTATTCTGCATCGCTGTCAAGGGGCTGTGCAGCCAGCGGAGAGCAGCGATAAGCGGCGCCGATGTATAGGCCATCGTGGCTAACGGTGGCGCCCCCTGACGGTCCCCTCGCCGATCTGTTAGGGCGATATGGACGGCATTTAATGCCTTTGTCCCTTGCCGCCGAAAGTTAGGTAGATTACATCTGACTACCAAGTAGTTGCACCAACCGCAACTCTTTTCCCATTTTTACCCTTTTGTCAATGTTACCACTGTGGTGACCCCTTGAGCCTATAAAAGGAGGCCCATGTGGAACGAGAAGGGTTCGGTTCGGCTGAGTTCAGTTCGACTCATTCGAGACCGTATATCTGCTAGGTTTTGTAGCTCTCATTGCTCCCTAGCAACAACACAATCAACCAAGCAGTAGGAGTATTATCTCCAAGAGCTCCGTCGGGTAAACCGTCAGTGCATCGCCGATCTGCTTCTTCGTAATCTTCACTTAATCAACTACAAGGACTCGGGTCCGCCGTCCCATAGGTGTTCGTGGTACGATCAGCCTCCTCACATCTTTGGCCGCCTGTAGGTAATGAGGCTGTGTGAACCTGATCCGCGCTCACACGAGCAACAATCTTCATCATCTTCATCAACATGCCACCGCAAGAAGAAGGCTTCAAGCGGCGAGCCGGGTCTGTTCGCTGCCAAACCCACCACCACCAGAGCCGACGAGTGGTGGGAAGACGCTTACGGAGGAACGGCAAGGCCGCCGAGCCAGCGACGACTGCCAAGTCCAAGGACAAGGCGGCGCAGACCTCAGCGTCCGGATACGCAAGCCAGGCCCATCTCGAGGCGCGTGGGACCGGCTAACGCTATGGTGCTCGCAGCGCCATACGCTCTGGGCCATGATCAAGTTGGTGGATCTGTGGACGCCAAGAGCGCTCAGCGCTAACAGTGGCTGGGCAAGCAGGGGGCACGGTCGCTCGACGGGATACTGCTCCTTCTAATGTGTTTAGAAGACCGAGCACATCCCGCCTCGCACTGCTCGCCATTACCGCCACCACTCAAGCGGAAGCTTTGGCGCGAGCTCAATTCATCTCGGATTACCTCCGACGCGCATAAGGCCGCCAATGGAGGGCCACCATCCGTAGTCTTCATCGGCTTTTGCCAACGGCGACATCATGCGCAACTAAGTTATCATCGCAGCCGCTGCAAGGCGACATGGCACGAAATGGTGGCGACGAGACTTGTGGGGTGCAACCACCATGCACTCCTTCCTAAAGGCCAAGATCGCCGACTCGCCGGATCCACCTCGACAATGACTCCACCGCTGCCGGATCCGCGAGCTTGTCCGCGACCAGCGCCAAGTTCTTCAAGAACGGTAATAAGAAGACGCCGAACTCGACGAAGGCCAAGAGAAGCGCCAAGGCCAATTTGACCAGCTACCTGGGACCGGGCTGCTGACATGCAAGCGCCTGGGGAACCAGTGACCTGTCAGACGCTGTAGGTTGCCCTGCGCTCACCCGTGAGCTGCGGTGTCCAAAGGGTCTGACAAGAAAAACTTCAAGCCAGATGCGAGAAGTATGATGGCAGGACGCACTCGAGTTCCTCAAAGATCTACACCATTGCGGTGCAAGCTGGGGGCGAGACGACAAGATCCTCGCCAACTACTTCCCACCGTACTCAAGCCCAATGTCGATCTTGGCTCATGCACTTGCCGGACAGCCCCATATCTTCTGGCAGATTTATGCCATCAGCTTGTTTACGCCTTCACAGCGCCACAAGCCCCATGGCCAAGAGAGGACTCTTCACCGCTCGCCTGTATAGGAAGAGTCCCGCAAGTTCATTCAAAGATTCAGCCGCAGGCACTACAACATCCTGATGTCCACCTCTGGCCAAGGTGATCAGCGCGTTTATCAAAACGTATGAAACGCAGGATGAGGGAGGAGATGGCGATGTGCAAAGTCAAGGACATCAGCGAGCTGTATGCTCCGCCGGCAAGTGTGCACGCTACCGAGGAAGGGAGGAGACTCCTGTGAGAGAATGCGAAGCAGGATCTCGACAAGGAGGAGACCGCCTGCAAAGAAGAGCGGGCGCGGAACAACCAAGGAAGAAGAGCAAAGAGGTACTAGTTGTCGAGCAGTCCGCAAGGATGGTGCCGCCAAGAAAGCTAAAGTTGGTGGCTCCGCAAGGAGGTTGCTGCTGCTACCAACTGCCAGCCTATGACGGTGCCGACAAGCTGTGACAGCTCCAACAAGCAGTACTCGCAAGATTCACCGCACTAAGGGCCACGACCTCCAGAGTTGCAAGAAGGTCGAGCAGCTTGTTGAACAGCAAGGCTGAGTACGAAAGCGGGCGCGACAAGGAGAAGGCCCAAGGAGGTGCCGGGCAGCTAGCAAGAAGCGACTTCGGCCGAGGACGCCATGGGCAAGGCCAAGCAATGTAAGGAGATGTACCTCCTCGCCGCGATAAGGATGAAGATGAAACGACGCATTTACTCGAAGACATGGATGATGATGAAGCTAATGAGCAGGAGTTTCGTAAAGCCATGGAAGTCCTCTCACGTTGACGGCGGTGCTCTTCCTCAGACACTTCACACCGCCAACTCAAGCAAAGGGATGCGGAAGTTAATGCAAGGAACCATCCGTAGAGTCACGCAAGCCTCAAGTGGTCCAGACGCCTATCATCTTTGATATTGAGGATCACCTCGATCGATAATCATGCGGTCGGGTGTTTGCCGATGTTGGTCTCGCTTAACTATCCGCAACCTCAAGGTCACCAAGATGTTGGTTGACGGCGGCGCCGGGCTTGAACTCCGATCTCCTCTCGCAGGCTCCGTAAGCTTCGTGATCCTCGATAGCGAAGCTCAAGAGATCGCACATTCCAAGGAATCAACCCAGAAGGAGCAAGCCGAAGGGAAGATCACGCTGTAACATTTGGCAGCGAGCTAAACTTCAGGATCGAGAGGGTCACGCTCGACGTTGTTGATTTCCCATTGCCTTATAATGGGATACTTGGTCGCCCAAAGACTCGCCAAGTTCATGGCAGCCTCACTATGCATACAACTTACTCAATATGCCAGCCCGATAAGTGTCATCTTTGTCCCTCGGCGACAAGAAGGATGCTCTTATCCGCCCACAAGATCTACCGGGAAGCAAGCCGCTGCAGTATAACAAGTCACTTGTCGCCGAAGCTCCCGGGGAAGAAGAAGACCAAGTCCGCAGAGCCTCGATGCCCACTCCGCAAGCGCACTCTCTGGAGTGCTGCGCTACCGCCGAGGACGCACCATCGAGCTCCACCGCGTAAGAAGACGATGGCAGCTCCAGAGACCAAGAAGGTGTCCGCCATGAGGACGGCACCGTGGTACCTTCACCATCAAGGCCACGCTTGACCCTAAATAGAAAGTGTGCTCGCAGCTTTCTCATGGGCGAACGCCGACGTGTTTGCATGGCAACCGTTCCGACATCCCCGTGTTCCTGTGAGTAATTGAGCACCATCTCGCCGTCTGTCCTCATGCGCCGAATCCGCCAAGCGTAAAGTAAGGAAACAGCAAAGGAGCACCAAGAATTCATAGCGAAGAGATCAAGAAATTGGAAGCAGCAGCCTTGTCGAGGAGTGCTCCATCCCACGGGTTGGCTAACTCCTGTAGTTGTACGCAGCAAATGGGAAATGGAGACTTTGTATATTAATAAAGCTTGTCCCAAAGACCCATTTCCTTGCCGCCAGACAACAGATTGTTGACTCCACGGCCGGATGTGATTTGCTTTCATTTCTGATGCATATTCAGATATCATCGATCTTCATGGCGAAGAGGATGAAGAGAAAACTGCATTCATCACCCCAAGTGGCACATACTGTTTTGTACGTGATGCCTTTCGGATTAAAGAATGTTGGTTCAACGCTTGCAAGAGTAGTCCATCATGCTTTTGAGCCGCAAATACACGTAATGTGGAAGCCTATATGGATGATATAGTGGTCAAGAGCAAGGACAGGCAACTCGATTCAAGATTTGGATGAAACCTTTGCAATCTGTACAAGATCAATCTCAAGCTCAACCTTGAGAAGTGCGTGGTTTGGAGTTCCTCCGCAAACTTCTCGGTTTCTTTGTGTCTCAGAGGGGAATAGAAGCCAACCTCGACAAGATTAAGGCTATTGAGCAGATTGAAGCACCCAAGCGCCGCTAAGGATGTAATTTAAATCTTGCCGGGTTGCGCTGTTTCCTCAAGAGGGTTTATCTCTAGGTTCTGCTGAGCGCCGCCTGCCATTTTTCAAAATTTTGAAAAGCCAGTCCAATGAAATGGACTCTCAAGCGGAGGCTGCGCCACAGACTTGGGCAGGTACCTGCCTCCACTCCAATACTTGTCGCACCTAGGCCACAAGAGAATTTGCTGCTATATTTAGCGGCAACCAATCAAGTGGTTAGTGCTGTGTTAGTAGCGGAGAGGAGGCGAATGATGAGCTGGCAACCATGGCAGATGCATCCAGCGACAAGGTGGGGCTTCACGACAAGCTCCGTCCCGATAAGGACGGATCTCAAGGCAGGATTGCAAAAAGATGCAGAGAAGGATGGTGCAGCGCCTAGCCTATTTTGTTAGTTCCTTCTCAGGGGCTAGGTCAAGGTATTCTGCAAAAGCGTAGGTTCTTTCGCCTCCTCATGGCCTTCGAGAAAGCTGCGCCATTACTTCCAAGCACATGAGATCACAGCTTGTCACCGCTTCATCAAGAGGATATTGCGAATCCGTGTTTACAAAGGTGATTGTCGAGTGGGCATCGAACTGCTCAAGCTTTGGCCTCAAGTTTGAAAGCACTTCAACTATCCAAAGCAGAGCACGCAGAATTCTATAGCGTAATGGTCGCCAACGCAAGATGAAGAAATTCCGCAGACGAGCATCCCCTGCCAAGGAGGCAAATAAAGAGTGGCTGATGTACTTTGACGGTGCCTTCGCTGCAGCAGGCGCTGTGTCATGTATGCTTATCGTGACCCAATCAAGAGCACCTCAAGTACATAGTCCAAATGCACTTTCCCAAGGAGCAAGCAACAAATAATACCGCAGAGTATGAGGGTTTGCTTGCCGGTCTCAGTAATTGCAGAGACCTTGGGATTAAGAAGCTCATTGTCGGGTGACTCGCAGCTTGTCGTCCGCCAAGTAAACAAAGATTATCAGAGTCCATTGATGGAAGCCTATGTTGATGAAGTGAGGAAGCTAGAAGAGCACTTTGATGGCCTACAAATGGAACATGTTCCAAGAGCTCAGAATGACATTGCTGATGGCTCTGCCAAAGCGCGCCAGACTCAAAGTACCTGGGAACTGTGGATCTTGTGCTCAAGTCGACTCAATCGATCGTAACGCCATCAACCGGACAGAGCAAGAAGAGGAAGTTGGTTTCAGTGACTACTTTCCCAGAGCCCTCAAGCCGCCGCCAAGAAGGTCCCCAAAATCAGCGCAGATATCGCCGAGGAGCAGTCCGTCTGACAAGCCCAAGGGTTTGTTTTGCTGAAGCGACGCCTGCATAAGTTTTTCTCCCATAAGCTTGTCGGGATCATCAAGCTCCGCTGAGCCGCTGGTTCTGCTGCCAGAGAAGCTGATGTTCTCGCAGCGCATGTGCTTTTAGTCCTTGTTGTCGAGCTGCAAGCTCCAACATGGGCACAAAGAGATCGTCCATTTCCTTCAGACAGAGAACTTCCGAAGAGCAAGAAGAAGCGGAAAAAGTAGCCCGGGCAGTCAAGTATGTACCAGCTTTGTCGACAGCATCCCGGTGTAAGAAGACTCAACGTGTGAAATTGAAGTGTATTCATCGGGAAGATGGATGTAAGTGCTGGCAAAGATACATCAAGGCATATGTGGTCACCACATTGGCGCAAGAGCACTTGCCGCAAAGCTTTACTGCAGGTTTCTTCCGCCGACAGCTTCCAGTGATGCAATCGCATAAGTAACCAAGTGTGAAGCGTGCTGGCCCATTCCAAGCAGACACACCAGCCAGCTCAAGCTCTCTGCATAATCCTTTATCCTGCCATTTTCGTCCTCTGGGTTTCGACATCTCGCCCCTTCCCCGAAGCATATCGGGGCTTTGAGTACTTGTACGCCAGAATCGACAAGTTCACAAAGTGGCGGAAGTGGAAGCAGTGAGGAAGGTGACAGGACATACAAGCAACAAGTTCTTCAGGTCAATTGTTTGCCGCTTTGGGATTCCTAACCGATCATCACCGATAACGGTACATGCTTCACGGGTCGCACTTTCATGCAATACGCCCAAGATCTTGGCGCCAAGGTTCTGCTTCGCTTCGCTGTCATCCGAGAAGCAACGGTCAAGGTAGAGAGCAAATGTCAAGTGCTGCGAGGACTCAAGACCGTAACTCGGACAGCTGCACAAGTGCGAAGAGATCGGATTGAGGAGCTGCCGGGTTCTTTGGTCGATCGTAACGACGCCAAATCGAGCCATCGCCGACACCTTTCGCCTAGTTCACGGAGCAGAGGCGGTTCTCCCACGGAACTCGATACGGATCACCTCGAGTGCTCGCTTATGATGAGTTTTCAGCAAGAGCAGCTGCGATAAGATGAAGCTGCCCTTGAGGAGGACTGCCTTCAGTCACAGACGAGCTGCTCGTTACAAAGAAGCTTTGCGCCGCTACCATAGCCGCAGAGTTAGTGCCGAAGTTTCGAGGAAGGCGATCTTGTTCTTCGCACGCTCAATCCGCCAAGAATTCCAACAAGTTGACGCCAAGTGGAAGGCCCTTATCGGGTGAGACGAGTCACTAGGCTCGGCGCTGTCCGCCTTTGAGACCAAGATGGCATTCCGTGAGCAACTCGAATATTGAGCATCTTTCGTAAGTTTTACCGATAGGGCAAGTTGTTTAACTCTGTTCGCAACCACCTTTTGTACAAGTCTTGCTTATGTTGCATGTAATCTTGTACAAAGCCAGCTGCAATTCTGCAGCATCAAGAAACTCATGTGTTATGCGCCAAGAAATTGTCAACTTCATGCTTTCATCATCATTTTGCATGTTTTATTTGACATTTTGTGCAGCATCCACACCGTAGCAATAACGAGCCACAAGGCTCCATAACTTTATTTTCTTCTTTCTTCTCAAAGAAAGGAAGGTTCTTCCACAAGTTAGTCGGGGAAGGAGAAGATAATGGGGGCCAAGCCGCCGTCAAGAAATTTTGCCTTACCGAAGCAAATGATGTAAAGTTAAGTTACTTAAGCTTGAGCAATCAGTTTTTAAATTCTGTTATCTTCCTCGAACGATAGTACTTTGTATGGAAAAACCAGCGCCAAGGAACCAACTCGTATTAGTTT
>JAHIAM010007338.1:0-41071 GCA_021605205.1 Aegilops longissima | reverse complement strand
TACTTATGATACTTGAAAATTCTTCCAAAATTAGGAAAATAAATAATTTGTATAGAAAGACAGTGCAAAAAAGAATCAGAACCATTTCATGTTCCATTAAAAAATGAAAAAGTTTCTGTCCTGCACCGTACAAACCAACAAGCATTGTAAACATCCTAAAGGCAAACCTTAGCACATTATTTTTATAATACAATGGAATTGTACAAGGGGATAATTATTTTTGTTGAAAAGTTTATGTAATCAAGATTCACAAAGTTGCCGTGAGCATGAACAAAGTTCAAGGAGCTCTCCCACTTCAACAATGCTTGTCTTTCTCACTTTCACTTTCCTTTTTGAAAAGTTTTGGGTTCCCCTCTTTATTTTTGTTGTTTTAAACTATATGAAAGCACTCAACAGAAATAAATGACTCTCTAAAACTTCCGGTTGTCTCCCTGGCAGCTTTCTTTAAAGCCATTAAGCTAGGCATATAGTGCTCAAGTAGTGAATCCACCGATCCCAAGGTATATCAAAGCCAATTTTAATTAGCAATGATTTGTAATTTAGTAGTGAGCACAAAGTAACATATATCATGTAATGATGAAGTCTAACTCTCTTCCTATGCATCGGCATGTCATAAAAGAACAATTCATGCACACATAGTAAAGGCCAATGCATAGTATAAACAGTTTCTTGCAATTTTATCGTGTGGAAACATAGAGAGGTGGAGATATAGTTCCTCTCTCATAATAATTGCAAGTAGGAGCAGCAAGCACATGCATATTATATCTATCAAAATCATCATGTGTAACGGTAAAAGGCAACCCATCAATATAATCCTTAATAAGTGCAAACTTCCGATATAGTGTAGTCGGGAGAATTCAAAAGATAATAGGACTATCATGTGGGTAATAGCAACAATTTCATGTTTAACATAAGGAACTATAGCAAGTTCATCTCCATAAGCATAATTCATATTGGCATCTTGGCCACAAGCATAGCAAGCATCATCAAAAGGGATATTTCAAAAGAATCAACGGATCATAGCAATCATCCTTCGTAAGCACGAAGGAAATTAAACAATGTATGAGTTGAAGAGTTACTCTCATTAGAAGGTGGGCACGGTAGCTAATCCGCTCTTCCTCCTTTTGTTCTTCGCTCTCCTCCTCATCTTTTTCATCCAATGAGCTCACAGTTTCATCAATTTCTTCTTCCATAGATTCTGCAAAATATTAGTCTCTTCTTGGACAGCGGAGACTTTCTCAATAATTGCATTAATATCGTAATTGTATTCATAATTCTCATAGCAATATTTAAGGATAGCTAAATTTTCAGGTCTATAAACATAATCATCAAAATCTTCAAACTCTTTAAACATAGATTCAATTTCATAAGCACCCATAAAAGCAACAAATTCTTCTATTTGTTCCACATCATAGTAATCATATATACCATTAGCATAAGAAGCTAAGGTTTTATTATCATTAAATTTGCATGAAAAGGGAAGGTGTGAGCCTTCATCCTAGAGCAACAAGTATAATCATATCTCAAGCATAGTTGCCTAGCATACCAATTCAACATATAAATTTGATCCCATAATAGTTTCCTTTTGTGTCAAGCGATAATCCCTAAAGTATTCACGTTGATCCAACGTTACTCCCATTACATAATTGAATGGGGTTTTCTCAGGATTATTAAAGTAGTACATATATCTGTCACATAACGAGCATCGAGGGTTTTAGGAGGTTCCCCATCTCCATGAGCAGCAAGTACACCTAATTTTTTTGGTATTTCGTGTTCCATATCCATAACTAAATATATAGAACAACTAAGAACAACAAATAAAAATTACTTAGTGATAAAGCAAACAAGCACACACGAGAATATTCACCCCACGCTATAACTCCCCGGCAACGGCGCCGGAAAAGGTCTTGATAACCCACAAGTATAGGGGATCAATTGTAGCCTCTTTCAATAAGTAAGAGTGTTGAACCCAACGAGGAGCTAAAGGTAGAACAAATATTCCCTCAAGTTCTATCGACCACCGATACAACTCTACGCACGCTTGACGTTTGCTTTACCTAGAATGAGTATGAAACTAGAAGTACTTTGTAGGTGTTTTTGGATAGGTTTGCAAGAATATAAAGAGCACGTAAATAAAAAGTAGGGGCTGTTTAGATAAAGACACAACTAAATTAGTTTTAGTAAAGAGCTTGTTGTCACGAGAAAGTTATTTGTCCCTAGGCAATCGATAACTAGACCGTAATCATTATTGCAATTTTATTTGAGGGAGAGGCATAAGCTAACATACTTTCTACTTGGATCATATGCACTTATGATTGGAACTCTAGCAAGCATCCGAACTACTAAAGATCATTAAGGTAAAACCCAACCATAGCATTAAAGCATCAAGTCCTCTTTATCCCATACGCAACAACCTACTTACTCGGGTTTGTGTTTCACCACTCACGCACCCACCATAAGCAAATCATGAACATATTGCAAACCCTACAGCGGAATCCTCACGCTATGCAGCGACACGGAGAGCACCATAGGACAGCACCAATAATAAAACATGCAACTCAAACCAATCTTGATCATCAAATAACCCATAGGACAAAACGGATCTACTCAAACATCATAGGATAGCCATACATCATTGGGAAATAATATATAGCGTTGAGCACCATGTTTAAGTAGAGATTACAGCGGTAAGAGAGAGGTTACACCGCTGCATAGAGGGGAAGAGTTGGTGATGATGGCGTGAAGTTGTTGGTGAAGATTATGGTGATGATGATGGCCCCGCGATGCACCCGCGCCACGGAAGAGAGGGGAGAGGGCCCCTTCTTCTTTTTCTTCCTTGACCTCCTCCCTAGATGGGAGAAGGGTTTCCCCTTGGATTTGGCACCGCGCAGATCTCTTTGAGGTTCGAACACCTGGGGTGCTCCGAGATTTCGCTTTCTACCTACCTGCACCCCACCGCCTCGCTAAGATCTAAGCTTATGGAAAGAACACAAGAGACACAAGGTTTATACTAGTTCGGCCACCATTGTGGTGTAATAACTTACTCTACTTTTGTGGTGTGGTGGATTGCCTCTGGGCTGATGATGATGAGCACATAAGAAGAACAATTTTCTCGAGGGTCTGCTGTTTTTGGTCACGATGAACTGCTAGGAGGAGTTCAACAGCCTCTCTCTCTCTCTCTCTCTGTGTGTGTGTGTGATGCTACTTTGCCGATCCCACTGCTTCTTGGATTCCAGCTCCTTTCTTCTCTCTGGTTGCGATCCCCTACCCGGGGTGGCTAGTCCTATTTATAGGCAAAGGCCCGGCCTCTTCCCAAATATTGAGCGGAAGGGCGCCAACAATCGGCCATTTTGGAGGGGAACATCCGTACACTTATCCCGACCAAAGTTGGTCTCGCCGCCAAAGGCTCGTGGTGACGCTGGCTTGGGCTCCACAATGACTTCCTTCTGCCGCTGGGCTGGTCTTGGTCTTGTTGCATCAAACGGGTGCCTTTGCTCGATGCTCTCGCCGCTCAAGGCTTGCTCTTTGCACCAAAGAGGAAAGGAGGACATCGCTGGGTCGGGCGCTCACTGGGCGCCTTTTGGTCGCTATGGTTCACGCCACGGGCACTTGTGAGGTAGCTCCGCTTTGATCTCTCCGCCTCAGCGAGCCAGCCTGATGAGGCCGTAGGCTCGAGGAAGCCTGTCGCTTGTCTCATGAGGCTTGGCCCTCACGAGGGTCTTGGGTCCGTGTTGATGAAGATGGGCCGTGGCTGCCCTCCTTGAGCCACGCCGCAGGCCGCAGGAAGGCAAGTCTGGGGACCCCGCTCCTGAACGCCGACAAGAGCCCCCTGCCTGGCGCGCCGGACTTGGTCGTGGCAGGAGGCGAAGGCAGGGCGGCGTAAGCGCTGCGTTCTTAACAGCCAAGGGCCTTGGGCGCCAAGGTGGTGGTTGGTTGACGGGCATTCCACTTCCCCACGACGCCGGGCAATCAAGGTGGATTGGACAAGTCCTCGCATGCAAAGCGGGTCATGATTACCTCGGATCATGGAGGCCGACGGTTGGCCTCGCCGGCTATAAGGCACGAACGGGCGCGCCCTTCCGGGCCATCCCCGGCTCCCCTTCTTCTTCATGGCTCCATCGAGGAGGTTCTCGGCCAGAGAAGGGGAAGGCTCGCCAGTTGAGCCTGCTTCCCTCGCCTGCTGCCGAGGGCGCCTCGCAACATCCTGGTATACCACGGCAGCCCCCCGCCGTCGCGGAGATGATTTCCGCACGACGGTGACGGCGGACAGTCATGCCGGGGCGCGCTTCGGGTCGCTGTTTCTAGGCCGGCTGCTACCAAGCAGAGGTGCTGCCGGAGTTCGCTAGGTGGTCGGCGGAGCCGACTAGCACCCGGCTTCAACTTCTCGCTCTCCTCGGGCGAAGCCCCCCTGGCGGCGGCGGCCTCTCGGCTTCAGCAGACGGCTGCCGCAGCCGGGCCTCATGGGCTTCACCGAGGTCTCCGCACCGAGCCTCGCCTTGACCCGCGGTTGGCAGACGCTTCGCTGCTGCTGGGCCTCGAGCCGCCGGTGCACCCCTGCACTTCAAGTTCGACGGGCGATGCCACCCCACGTGAGGGTGTTTGGGGAAGATGGTCGCCGCCAGAGTGCTGCCCGAGGACGACGACCACGGCCGGGACCCAGCCCCCGTGATGATGGAGAGGACAACGCCGCTGATTGGCGGGCGCCTGTGGTTCCTCAAGCTTCACCGGTTCTTCTTCGTGCAGCGACTCTTCTAGCAAAGGGTCATGTCAGCCTCCACGCCGGCTGCACCTGCTTGAAGGTGGTAGCGCTGGCTCGCACTGCCGCGCCTGTGAAGCGAGAGGGAGTATGCCTGAGCCCCTGAGGCAGCTCGAGTCTTCCTTGGCAGTGCAGTGTGAGGCGAACAGGCCTGATTTTCTATTTCTTTCCTTTTCCCGTGAAAAGACAGAGATGTGGATTGCGGGCGTGTTTGTGTTATTGCTGTTAATCCTCGCTTTGAGCCTGCTATTGTGCCTTCCGCCACATTCCCGCACGTGATAGTTCCTCGCCCCACTGTGGGGGGACCCACCCAGCCCCTGTTCGTGTCAGCTGTGTCTGTGGGGCATGGACTGAGGGGTGCTCCTATAATGGACCTGTGTCAAAACCTTTGAACGACTAGGACAGTAAACACTCACGAGGGCGCTGCCTGCCCTCAGCGAGGCCTTGCATAAGAGAAATCGAGGCGTGAGAGTGAAAAGTCAAGAACCACAAGCCAAAGACGGTAACAGCTTCAACAAAATTCTCAATCGTAACGAATAAGCCAATCATGGAAAGCAATGAAAAAGCCGCTGTCCGCACCTAATCTAGTCTTCGACGCCTTTCTCACCAAAGACGGAGCTAAGTGCTGCCACTGGCATGGGAGGGAGCCCTGTGGCCCGAGGCCGGGCGCCTCGAGACTCCGGGCGTGTACAACCCCAACTCATTATTACGTGAGAGTGTCAAAGCGGCGTAGCTTCACAAAGTGCTATTCTTCACATGTGCTCCGGCCTTTCTTGGGGAAGTAAGCTTCACGGGCATTTGCCCTCTTCACAGTGCCTGGCCTTTTCCAAAACGCTGACAGCTTCACAGCATTCGCCTTCTTCACTGTGCTCTAGGCCTTTTCCAAAAGGATAATCTTCACAGCATTCGCCTTCTTCACATGTGCTCCGGGCCTTTCCAAAAAGGATAATCTTCACAGCATTCGCCTTCTTCACAGGCTCGGGCCTTTCCAAAAGGATAATCTTCACAGCATTCGCCTTCGTGCTCTAGGCCTTTCCAAAAGGATAATCTTCATGTGCATTCAATTCTTCATGTGCCTCGGGCCTTTTCCAAAAGGATAATCTTCACAGCATTCGCCTTCTTCATGTGCTCGGGCCTTTTAGGGTAGAACCTCCGGAGGTGCCGGATGTTCCATGCGCTCGGATTGGCACTCTCCCCGAGTCTCCAAGCCGCTGGAGCCAGCCCTCGAAACATGAACAACCTTGAACGGGCCCTCCCACATGGAGAGAGCTTGTGCAGTCCCTCCCCGAGAGAACTCACTTGAGCACGAGGTCTCCTACCGAGAGTTCTGGGGCGGATGTTGCGGCAAAGGGTATCGCCGCAGTTGCTTGTTGGTACTCGCCACAGCCACTGCTTCGGGCGACGCCTTCCCCAAAGACGAGGTCCATCCTCGCATGGCGCCCTGCTACTTCGCCGAACGCCAGGACTCGTAAGGAGCGACGCCGACTCATGAGGGAGGAACGCTGCTCAGAGACCAAGAAGAACGGGTCTCCAATGGGCTTGGTCGCTGTTGACAGCGGATGGACCACAACACGGATCAAGCTCATCGCACTAACCTCTTCCGCAGCTCTCCAAAGCTTCTTCTTGAACGCCCTAGTCTTGAGGCCCCTCAGACCTCTGGCTATTCGCCGCCTGGCCGCTGCTTCGGGTGCGCCGCACCGGCGTAGCATATCTGCATTCTAAGGTTAGCACAAGATGTTTTGAAGAGGTTATCGTGAACTGCAAACCGTTGTTCCAGGATGATGTGGTTCGCACTCAACCGCTCACGATGCCCTCGATGAACTTGACCGCTGAACCTGCTGGGATGGTGCGGACGGCCTCTACTTCAGCCCACTTGGTGAACTTGTCCATAGCGACGAGAGTAGCGGTAGCCCTCGACGCCTAGAGGAACGGGCCTGTGGATGTCCAGCCCCTGACCGCGAACGCCACGAAGTCATATAGTCTGCAGCCTCCCGCCGATCGATGGATGTGGGCATGGAACCGGCAGCCTCACAAGCTTCTTCACCAGTTCGACGACGCTATTGAGTGCGGGCCAATAAACCCACTCGCAGTAACGCCTTGCCGACGAGGGTCCATGATGATGAATGATGTCCACAGCCTCCGCTGTATATCTTCCATCGCCTTTCTTGATCCTCGGAGATGCAGCGCAGGATACATCGCTTGGTCGCTTTGTAGAGCTTCCATCCTGATGCAAGATGCCGTGGCTGCCTGCAAGCACACGCCTCCGCTTCCTCCTCCTTCTCCGCAAGGTCCCTTGTGTTAGTAACTCCGAGCCCGCGGATCCAGCACCCTCCCGAGGCTCCGCGGATCCAAAGACTCTCCCGAGGCTCCATCGCCGAGCAAAGGCTCCTCGAGGCCGGGCCACGCACTGGGCCCCGAGGCAGGTGGCGGGGAGCTCCTCCCGAGATTGGGCCGGGTTTGACAATGACGGCAGGGCTGAGGGCTTGAAGAGCCGCCTCAAAGATGCCAGCTCCCCGAGGTAACCGCCTGGCGCCTGCTTACATGGCGTCGCCGGCCTCGATTGGTGCCACGAGGCACATGCCGCAACTCCAACCCCTGTAACTGCTTTCTCCATCCCATGGACCTCCTCCGCAAGGTAGGCTTCCATGTGCTCATCTTTCGCTCGCACACCTTGTTGGACAAATTGACAAGGAGCTGCTAATCGCCTTTGATGGTGAGGCGCTTCACCCCTGTGGCAGCTGCGGCTTCAAGCCCACTATTAGACCTTCATACTCCGCTCATGTTGTTGGAGACCTTTTCACCTTGCCGGAAACAAAGCTGTACATCATAGTAGAGCTTGTCCCGAGTGGGCGATATAAGCTCACCCCACCCCCACGCCATGCCCGGAGAATGCCCCATCAAGCACATGACCCAGCTCTTCCTCGGCGCCCGCTCCCGAGGAGAGGGATCGATCCTCGCCGCCTTGAGGCCGGTGCCTCCGCCCATTCTCGCCACAAAATCCGCTAATGTTGCTCCCTTGATGACTCGGGTCGTGGTTGAATTCGAAATAAACGCTGCAGCTCTATGCTCCACTCAAGTAATTCTTCCGCTGAGTTAGGGCTCCCCGAGCACTCTCTCCAATGGGTATGACGAGACGACCTTTGATGGATGACCTAAAAATAGTGCCGCAGCTTGCGCGAGGCCACCAGAGCGCGAGGAGGAGCTTCTAAGGCATCGGTACTGCGGTCCTCGCCCCGCAACACCGTACGCCGAACGGCACACCGGGTGCTCAACGAGGTTGGGTGCGGCGTTGGTGGCGCCCGAGACCATGGCGCCTCGAGGCGATGAGGCCTCCGGAGGCCGGGCCATCCGGGGAGGGGCCTCTTCCGCCTCCCTGCACTCTCAAGGCGGCCGATCCTCCTCACTGTGGTGGCGGTTTCTGGGCCTTCCTTGTTCCTATTTTGCCTTGTCCCGGCCGCTGCCTGTGGTTTTGATTGACGCCTTCCCTAACTGCCACCAGGCTGCGCATGGGCGGAGTAGGGAGTGGCGGCAAGGTAAAGCACTGTGGGGCTCTTGAGGGCGCTGGAGGCACCATGACCGGAGGGCTGGTCGTATCTCTTGAGATCTTGAACGCCTTTGTCGGCCTCTTCACCCATTCAAAGGGCCCCTTTTTCTTCATTAGTCGGAAGAAGGGCAGCGCCGCTTCCCCAATCTTGAGATGAAGCGCCTAGCGGGTCACGCCCAGTGAGCTTCTCAGATTTCTCCGAGGGTCTTTGGCGGCCTATGTCCTCGACCGCCTTGACCTTTTCCGGGTTAGCCTCGATGCTCTGGTGGGACACGAGGAAACCCAAGAGCTTGCCCGAGGGACTCCAACACACACTTCTCTCGGGTTGAGCTGCAGGTTCACCATGCTGAGGCTCTCAAGGTTTCTCTCCTGGTCTTGTATCGTGGTCCTGGCCTCCCGAGATTTCACCACAATGTCATCGACGAGGCCTCAACATTCTTCCCGAGCTACGGGCCCAAGGTGATGTGCATCAGTCAATGAAAGGTTGCTTCGCACACGCAGCCCTAATGGCATGCATGTAGCAAGACACCCCACACGGGTTAGGAAGGTCTGTCTTCGACGCCTTTCTACCGCCATCTTGATCTGGTGATACCCGGAGAAGGCATCCAAGAAGCATAGCAGGTTGCATTCTGTGGAATCGACGATCCGTTGATGCAGGGAGCGGAATGGATCTTGGCGGCATGCCTTGTTGAGGTTGGTGAAGTCGACACATTACGCGCTTCCCCGCCTCTTTGGCACAACGATGTGGTTGGCCAACCAATCCGGATATCGGACCTCGCTAATGACCCCAGCCGCTTCTAGTTTGTGGGTCTCTCTTGGACGATGAAGGCCTGCTTTCTGTGGGATCGCCGCTTGCCTTCTACTTCACAGTATGCACGCTAGCACACGCTGAGGTGATGCTCGACACGCCCTAGGGATCCCCGCCACCTGGTCGTGCTCCTGCTTAATACCTTCTTGTTCGCTACAGAACTTGACAGTGGCCTCCTCCGGCTGGCTCGAGGTTGGCGCTTATGGTGAAAGTGGCGCTAGTGGACCCATCCTCATCGACGGGTATCTGCTTGGTTTTTGCCTGGTTTCGCTTTGTCTTGGGTGAACAACTCGCTTTCTTGGCGGGTGCAGCCCTTGCCTGGGGTCTCCGAATCGGCGGGTTGTGCCGAGGTCGCTGCCTTGAAGGCGAAGCTTGAGTACCGCAGCGCTGCTCCGTGTCCCCTGCAGCACGGTGAGGACACCGCTGTTCTCCCGGCATCTTCATGAGGTTGTACACTGCGCGCCGCTGCCATGAACTGGGCCAGCACTGGATAGCCGAGGATGGCGCTAGGGAGGCCGATGGGGGCGGCGTCGGTTGATCAGCTCCGCGCGGAAGTTGTCGAGGTGTCAAGGTTACCGGGAGCCGGATTCGTCCCAAGGAGCCGGATGACCTGCCCCAACGCCTCGAGAAGGGCCAGCTGGGTGCAGCCATTCCAGGGGTATGCAGAGGAGGTTGAAGGCCTCAACCGAGAGCACCGGAGGCCGCGCCGCCATCGGCGAGAGTTCGTGACGGCCACCGGCAGATGGTGGGGTGCACAGCATGGGGAGCGCACCGAGCAGGCCGAGTTGGAGGTGGTCCTCCGAGCTGAAGGTCAGCTGCCTTGGGCGCCGCCTCGTCCGGAGAGCCTCGCCGCTGCGGGAAGCGGCGCTGACCCGACGGATGAACGACTTGACGTGGTGACTCAGAGGCGGCGCCGGGAGCCGCCAGAGGGCCGCGACTACCGGGGTGTTGGTGTAGCATGGTGGGCGAGGAAGAGGTCATGAGCTCTTCCCAGAGGCCACAAGGCTGCCGGGCAGTGGAGCAGCCATGCGCGCGAGCGCCGGTGAGGGCCATGGGAAGCCGCTGGCCATGACCCTATCATCACCTCCAGCTTTCGAGGATGGCCTCTCAGACGCCAAAGAAGAAGGCTAGCGGATCAGCCGCGCCAGCGCCGGGCGGCATCGCTGGTTTGAACTTGTCCGCCACTGCACTCGCAGGTGGTGGGGCCAGGGCTCGAGCCCTCGGCCCTCAGGTCAGGCGCCGGGCGGCCGGAGCAGCGACGCGCTACTCATCGCGAGGCAGGTCGTGGCGGTGGCGGAAGGGAGAACTCCGTGCACCCCTACTTGGCGCGCTAAATGTCGGATTTCGGTTCGCACTTTGAGGTTCAACACTGCGCGCGACGGAGATTTCGCTTTCTACCTACTGCACCCCACCGCGCTAAGATCTAAGCTATGGAAAGAACAACACAAGAGACATGTGGTTTATACTAGTTCGGGCCACCATTGTGGTGTAATACCCTACTCTAGTTTGTGGTGTGGTGGATTGCCTCTGGCTGATGATGATGAGCATTACAAGGAAGAACAGCCTCATGAGGGTCTGTTTTGGCTGGGCGATGAACTGCTAGGAGGAGTTCAACCGCCTTCTCTCTCTCTCTCTCTGGTGATGCTACTTAAGCCGACCTCAGCTCGCTTCTTGGATTCCAGCTTGTTTCTTCTCTCTGGTTATGGATCTCTCTCTACCGTGGGGGTGGCTAGTCCTATTTATAGGCAAAGGCCCCGGCCTCTTCCCAAATATTGAGCGGGAAGGGCGCCAATAATTGGCCATTTTGGAGGGGAACATCCGCACACTTATCCTCGACTAAAGTTGGTCCTCACCGCCAAAGGCTCTGTGGTGACGCTTGGCTTGGGCTCCATAATGACTTCCTCGCCGCTGGGCTGGTCTTGGTCTCTGTGTAATCAAACGGGTGCCTTTGTTCGATGCTCTCGCCGCGCTTGCTCCCTTTGCACCAAAGAGGAAAGGAGGACACACATGGCTGGCGCCACTGGGCGCCCTTGGTCGCCATGGCTTGCGCCATGTGCACCTCGTGAGGTACCCCGCCTTGATCTCCCGCCTCGCGCGAGCCAGCCTGATGAGGCCATGCCCGAGGAAGCTCCGTGTCGCTTGCCCTCATGAGGCTTGGCCCCTCGCGAGGGTCTTGGGTCTGTGTTGATGAAGATGGGCCGTGCTGGGCCCCTCCTTGAGCCACGCCAGGGGCTCTCAAGTGTGTCGTTCCTTTTTCTTTTCTTTTACCTTCTACTTTTTACCCACAAGACTGCTTGTCGAGGCCCCGTCCGACAAAGCAGACCCTACCAACTCATTTATGCAACAGCCGTGGAAGGATAAAGGCTACAACGAATATACAGGTGGTCTCCATTACGAGCATTTTTATACGCCAATCTGCAGCCTACCCGGAGGGGGACATGTTTAATAGTCCCATACCTTGCTTATCGTGACTATTTGTATCGCTCAAGCATTCGTAGCAGCACTTATTGAATAAAACAATGCAGCACCTTTTTGCTTATAATTGCATTTCTTTTCATACATATGTTCATTCACGGCATGTTGCATCCGTGACACTTTGGTACGGCTAATATACACCAGGGGCTTATGTTTCCAGATTATGGTATGATGAGTCCAACACTTTCACAAGTGCGGCACTCAACTTATAGCACTATATGCATCGGCTTCAATCATGTCTTGGGTCAATAGTTGGGTTTGCCCGGCTCCCATGTTTTGGTACCTTACGCCTGCTATATCGGCTAAGGTAGCACTAGGAGAACCATCGCGATTCCGCCCCTGGCTTGAGCTGGGTTAACGCCTCGCTGAGAAAGCTAAAACTGACCGTCATGATGAGGCGAGAGCCGGTCGCTGTTCGAGAGGTTTTTATGCAGTCCTTAAAGACTTATGCCGCTTAGAGCGAGGAGCCGGATAGCGCCCACAACCGAATCTATGAGGCCCTTCATGGCCTGTTCGCCGCTTTAGGGAGCTCGACCACCTGCTTCACTGGTCGCTAAGGGGCACTGGATGTCCGCCTCAGATACCGAGACCAAAGACCTTCTCCGCCGAGCCCCTCCTCGGCCCGGTAGAATGCGGCAAGATCGACACGCCGCGAGAAGATCTCGCGAACGCCCCGGAGAGCTCCAAATTCGTAAGTAATGTAATTAACACTCACATGCTTACTTTGCATGAAAAATGCCTTACCCGCTGCTATTTTCTTCACCGCCTCAACCTCCTAGAGGGCCTTGTAGGCTTGGCCTTAGCGGCTTTGGCACTCTCAAGGGTCGCAGTAAGCTCAGACTCGAGTTCGAGTCACGCCCAAGCTCTCATGTTTTTTCACGAGATCCTGAGCTCTTGTCAGATCTCCGCCACCCGCGCCTCCTGCTTCTTCTCGCCTGTAGGCCTCATGTCAAGATTATGCTCGCCGGGCCACCGCCTCCTCTGTGGTCGCCACCTCTAGTGGCCCCTACAATACCCACGCTATCCTTGTCATTTTTTCTGCAACCAAATCCTTTTTGTAAGGTACAATTTTCATAAGGTATTACTCACCTTCTTTTTCCTCGAGCTGCTTCTGGCATGGCCGAGCTCGCTCTTGGACCGCCGAGGTTTTCCTTCAAAGTATTGACTACGGCAACAAGGCGGGCGGAGGTCAGCAAGACAGCCTGCAATCCCATATTGACATATTTTTATGACTCCTGCTTATCTTTTCTAAAGATCCTCATCCGCTTTTCTTTCCAACACCGAACCGAGCATCGGGGCTACCGCCTATGTGGTACCATTTTACATATATTGAAATTCTACTCAAAGCCTCGTTAGAAGGTCTGCAAGAAGCTTCGTCAGCCCGCCTTGGCGAGCTGAACTTTCAATCACCACACTCATAATAAAGGCGGTGTTCTTCGATGGAGGCGCTGTTGAGCGCCCAAGAATTATCCGCACCTCCGGTTGGACGGAGGCAGCCGGCGTCATGTCTTGCCCTTCTTACGGCAGGGTCGCCTCACGGACTCGAGCCACTGTGGCCTCCGGGCTGAGTCCGTGCAAAGTCCGGAGGGTGTCCTGTGACACCTCCGGCCTCCTCCTCCTGGTGGGTCCTTTCGATCCCACCTCGGCGCCGTCCAAGGCACGGGATGGAGGCAATGGAAGGGAATCCATATCCGACGCGACTCAAGGACCCGCCGATTTAAACGGGAAGATCATCCTTGGGCGGACTGCAGGGTTGTATGCGCATTAGAAAGACATTATGTGGCTAAAAGAAAACCTTGAAGTTATTCGGGAGTCCGGATATTTACGATCTCGCCATGGCTTGGCCTTGGAGGCCAGCCTCGCCGTCACATCAAGCGCTATGAGCAGTCCGGGAAGAGTTTTTCCTTCTGACCCTTCGCCTCCCTTGTTGGGGAAGCCTTCCTTTTTCCCTCCTTCACCGGGAGAGGCTTTCTTCTTCTCCTCGCCTTGGTGGAGGATTCGCCTCGGATTCATCATCCGATAGCACCTGAAAACGGGAACTCTTCCGAGTCCTCGTGGCCGCCTTTCTGGTTTTTTTCTCCGCACCACGGGTGCCGGAGCCAGCAACCTCTGCTAGGCGGGCGGCCCGCCGGGTCCTTCGGCAATGGGGCCGACAGATAGTCCGCTCGCCTTAGCCAGCCATTCCCGCCAAAGGTAAAGGGAGTTTAGATCCCGCATAAAGCCAAACTATGGAAAACAAGTGGTGAAATCACTTACCTCGCACCGGACGCCATGAGCGGAATCCGCGATCTTCGGTAGCGGATGCGGAGCTTCGTGCCCTTGAACAACACCGCCCATACATCTTCATACGAGTGTCAAGAGCCCGCCAGTGGTCCGTGCTGCGCCGATCAAACTCCCACATGTTGAAGCACCGTCACTGGCACGGAGAATCCGCGGATGACCATGACCTGACTACGCTGACAAGCTTGAGCTTGTCCACCAGCTTCGGATACGTGCTTGAGTCCGGTCAGTCCTCCGAATCCCCTAAATCCGCCACTCTCTTCCAGGAGGTGAGCCGTAGGGATGCCAGATCTAAATTGGGGCCGCTGCCCAATCAGGGTCACGCTGCTCGGTGATGTAGAACCACCCCGATTGCCACCCCTTGATGGTTTCCTCGAAGTGCCCTCCACCATGTAACGGGACATCCTACCCACCATGGCACCTCCAGACTCCGCTTGGCTACCTTCACAACCTTCGGCTTGACATCAAGGTCTTGAGCCACAAGTCGGGCGGGCTGATGCGAGGAAGGCCTCGCACACGATGATAAACGCCGAGATGTTGAGGATGAAATTGGGGCCGATCATGGAAATCTAGGCCGAGTAGAACATGAGCCCCTGGACAAAGGGATGAAGGGAAGCCCACCGTGGAGGAAATGGGGAATAAATACTACCCTCTAAAGGGGCCTGGGTTGGGGACGAGCTCTCCTCGTCGTGAGCCGATGCGCGATGTTGCTGGACAAATATCCGCGTCACAGATTCTCGGATCTGCCCTCCGGACGGAGGAGGCCATCCACTTGCCTCCCGCCCCGACATAGTTGGAGAAGGTTGAGGTGAGAAGTGCGGACTTGGGCGCTGGAGCTCGAGTTCCTTGAGATGGATAAGCCAAGGAGGAAGAAGGTGCAGGTAAAAGGGTTGGATCTTTATCCCTTATATGGGCGGACAAAACATGTGTCCCCACCGCCCGGTAAAACTCGCTATCTCCCAAGCGCCACAATCAATGGCGCGGTTGGGTTACCCATGTCCTTATTGATGGGAATCCTGAATAAGGGGAACACGACCGCTCGACAAGACGTACAAGGAAACCGCTTAAACGCACGGAGGTGGAACAATAAAAGCGAGTAAAGGCTTGGTAATGGCATGACGTCACGCCACTAAATACGCCAGCCAGATTGAACTTGTGTAATATTATTCTCTCTACGGTGGTACGTCAATTTATCTTTGCAGAGCCGACACTATCCCGGTGTTCACAATCTTCTATAAATTATTCGAGGAAGAACCCGCTTGCAATGCCAAGACAATATGCTACCGGACTCGCTGCCATTGAAGCCCGGTTCAGGCTACCGAGGAGTTCCGACTAGGGGTGTCCGGATAGTCAACTATCATCATCGGCCGACTCCAAGACTATGAAGATACAAGATTGAAGACTTCGCCCCGTGGTCCGGATGGGACTTTCCTTGGTGTGGAAGGCAAGCTTGGCGATACGGATATGTAGATCTCCTACCATTGTAACCGACTCTGTGTAACCCTAGCCCTCTCCGGTGTATATATAAACCGGATGGCATTAGTCCATATGACAAACAACAATCATACCATAGGCTAGCTTCTAGGGTTTAGCCTCTTTGCTCTCGTGGTAGATCCACTCTTGTAACACACATCATCAATATTAATCAAGCATGACGTAGGGTTTTACCTCCATCAAGAGGGCCCGAACCTGGGTAAAACATCGTGTCCCTTGTCCCTGTTACCATCCGCCTAGACGCACAGTTCGGGACCCCCTACCCGAGATCCGCCGGTTTTGACACCGGCACCACCTTTGCAAGCCGGCGATGTGTCGAGGTACGGACCTCAGGAGTTGGGTCCGTCGCCATCTCGTCTCCGGCTGGTGGCGCCGGTGGATCAGCCGGCTGCTTGTCCCGCGCTTCCTCAAAAGGTGGTGGCCGGGGCACGATTATGTCCAGCATGGCGACGTCGCCGCTGTCCCTCTCCATGACAGGGTGCTCGCTGCCGGCTTCCTCACCCCGCGCCATTTAACTCCGTGGTGGCGGTGCGGAGTTTAGGGAGTGACGAATATCGCCGACCGGCGCGCGCGGCCTTCTTCAGCCCGCTTCGCCACGGCGGCTCCTCGCTTCCGCCAGCTTTTAGGGCGGTAGCCTCCGCCTTTTCCGCTCGCTTTCTCCAGCGGGCGGCTCTGCTTCCTTGCGCCTGCTTGGGTTACTTCGCTGTTCTCCCGGAGGTCGGGCATCGGGTCGATTTGTCGTGGTGGCGTAAGTCTCCGCCACCCAACGATGGAGGTGGCGGCCGACTTCTCAAGAGAGAGCGGGGCCCTAGATCAAGGGAAACAAAGTGAAGAAACTCAGACAAGATCAGCAAGGAAGGAGAAAGTACGAGAGGAAGGCAGTACTTACGCGGAAACCAGCTGCGGCTCCTTCACCGAGTTGCGGAAGCGGATGGCCTTCGTGGCCTCTTCATCCCGCTTAGTCGCCGCGGCCGAGCCCTTGGGTTTCTTCGGCCGGCTGCCGAAATGGCTCGGCACGGCCCCGCGCTTGTGCGCGCCACCTCGGACTGCCGGTGCGGCGCATTTGAGGTCGCACCTTCCGGGTTGACTCCGCTGACGGACGCTGACGACTTCCTTCCGCCGCCCGCCATTCCTCGAGGGCTGGCTCGAGCCCCGAGCCGCTTGCCGCCGGGCTTTCCTCCAAGGCCGCCTCCAAGGCCGCCGCCAAGTCGGGTCATCCATGTCGCCTCCGCCCGGTCGGGAGGAATTGACGCCCGGCTCATGCGCCGCCGCCGCCGGAGGAGGGGCTCGCTCAAAGGCCGATTGGTCACTTGGACAAACGGAACTCGCAAAAATAAAAAGATAGAGAAAAGGAAATATAACTTACCATAGGCGGGGTTACGCCTAATACGGCTCCTGCCAAACCGCCACCTCCGTGAGCTCACAGCCAAGGTAGTTCACCATGTGAGCTACCTCGCGGAGGCATCTCCTTGGTGCACAGCCGCTTGGGTCCCGGCGCCCGCCATCCGATGATCATGTGAGGGCGGCCTCGAGCTGGAGCACCCGTGCAGCTACGGCGGCGACAACAAGTCATGCCCGTCAGCCCTCCGATTGTGTCAAGACCGAGCCGCTGATGGCGGCGGCTCCAAAGACGAGCAGTGTCTTGTCCTCAGATGACCAGTTGGGCCGCCCAGCCGGGCGGGCCGGCTGCGTAAGCCGGCAAGTTGACCCAGTCGCCCTCCGGGAAGACGCTCTTCACGTAGAAGTACGAGAGCTGCCACATCTTCACCGACCGGATCAGCATGATGGGAGGAAACGGGTTGTCGGTCGCCGGCCTCCGCACCGCAATGAAGGCGCCACATTGAGCTGGCACGCCCGCGACGAGGGTGCCGAGCTTGGTGTAGAAGAACTCCCCCCAAAGCTCGATGGTGGGGAGGACGCCGAGGAAGCCTTCGCACAGAGTGACGAAGACGGACAGCAGCACCACCGTGTTCGGGGTGAGGTGGTGCGGCTGAAGATTGTAGAACTCGAGGAAGGCCCGAAGAAGCCGCCGGCAGCCGAGGTCACAAGGGCAAGGCGAGCGGAAGACGCACCCGCCGCCTCCTCCGACGCCGTGAGATCTCCTCTCCAAATGAGGCGAACCTTCACGTAGTCCTTGCCAGCAGCCGCCGTGATTCAAGTGAGAAAGTCGATGTGGTCTTCATGGACTTCGGAGCCGTCCCATGCTCTGGAGCATGCCATGGGGGGTGTGAGGTTGACAGATGAGCTCATCAGAGACGAACCACTGCAGCGCCTGGTGTGTTTGGAGGCGCTACGGCAAGAGGAAGAAGAAGGAGGAAAGAATGGGTGGAGGGCGCTGCAGCCTCGCCGCCCCTCCTCCCCTACTTATAGGTCTACGGCCACGGCCGAGGGGGGCAGGCGGGATCGTGGGATTAACTGTGCTCACGCCTCTATGCTCCCATTTTATCGCGCGAAGTTATCGCGCAGAACTCCGCTGGGAAACTCAATCTCCCGCCTCGGCCGCAGCAGATCCGCCGCGCCGAGGTTCGGTAGTGGCGGGCTTCGCTCGCAGCGCCGCCCCATCGCTGGGCTGGCGGGCTAGCCCGCCGCTGACGCCATGTGGCATACCCACGACGGGCGGCCCGAAGCTTAGCAAGCACGCCACCTGGTTCCCGCCGCCGCATTCAAAGTTTTGCATAAGTCAGCCGACGAGGCCGACTTCGCCAGCGGCTCGATGTAA
Source organism: Aegilops longissima (assembly GCA_021605205.1). Taxonomy (NCBI): domain Eukaryota; kingdom Viridiplantae; phylum Streptophyta; class Magnoliopsida; order Poales; family Poaceae; genus Aegilops; species Aegilops longissima. The sequence continues at coordinate 22,995 of JAHIAM010007338.1, read as the reverse complement.
GTCGGACGAAGCTCCACCTCAAGGACTCGAGAAGGAAATCACTGAGTCTCCTCGCTGCTCACCGCTGCACCTCACCAGCTTCGGGACCACTGTCGAGTAATGGGCCACGGGTAGGCTAACCCGAGTGCCCGAATCCTTCCAAGACATCGGGCTGGCTGTGCCTCAAGGCATCAAGACGGCGCCGCTTTCCGTGGCTTCCTTGAGGAATAGCCGGCTGCCCAGAGACGGCCGAAGTTCCGTAAGTTAAGATCAAGACAAGTCGACTCCTAGTGGCGGCTTCCAGAGAAGCCAACCCCCAGCAATCGCCCAGTAGCGCCCACAAGGTCTGCACCTCATCAAGAAAGGCAAGACAGGAGTGGCTACAGGTAGCCCATCCTCCCAAATTCAGGTCAAGGCGGGCCACATTGCCCTGCGACAGCAGAGATCTCCGCACGGGCGCAAGCATCGCCGCCGCACCTCCTTGACGTCATTCCTAACGGACAAAGCATGTTCCCACGACGGCCTGTCGGTACGGCCCGTAGGCGGCGGGCCCTGCCAGGCAGTGAGAGCTGTGAAGGCGGAGGAAGCCGGATCAGCCGGACTGGAGGGAAGCCGGGTTCCAAAGAGGCGGCCCATTCCTTCCTCGAGGCCCGCCGCCATTAACTGCATAAGACACGGTGGCTATAGGATCGCCGCCAAAGGCGGGATCAGAGCTATGCTTCCCCACCAAGCTCAGCGCTATTAGCATCACGGCTACAAGTGATCAAGAATCGCAAGACCTGCAAGGGCGGAGCGGCCTGCCGGGCCTGCATTGCATCAGCGGCGGCCCCAAAGAGCCACCGGAGAAGCCGAGACCAGAGATCGACACACCGGGTCCTACACCCGGCGAGATTACCAATGTACCCCTAGGGGGTAGGCCTATATAACCCCCCAGGGCACCCATGCAAAGGGTTCCCAACCTGTTAGAACTAGACTCACCCATAGAGAAAGGAGAGAGCTAGCCTTGCTTTTTTCCACCTCTAGCAAACAGCTCAAGGAGCACCATTGTATCACTAGTGCCTTAGTGATCATGCAGAGACCCCGCAGAGGAGGTCTAGGGGTGTTATCTCCACGGAGAGCCCCAAACCTGGGTATAGTTCACCGCGACGTGTTCACGCCTTATCCCGCCTGTGCACCGCTAAGTTCTACTGCCCCACCATGATAAGCCATCCATTGGCATGTGTCGCACTCCAACCCCTACATCACCATTGCATACCCCCTCTACCTTCGTGATTAGTATTGGAACTAAATAAATGTTATTTGGTGTTTATGCTGAGCATAAATATGATTGGCTCATGTTTATTACGATACGGTTATTCATTTAAAGTCATAGAATAATTGTTGTTCTGCTTACATGAATAAAACCTTCTATGGTCTTACGTCCAATGTAAATGGTTTATGAATCTCGATCACAAGGATACACATAATATTGATGCCAAAAGATACAAAGTTAATAGTAATAGTGCAACTTATTTTGTGGCATCGCTGTTTAGGTCATATTGGTGTTTTGGAATCACTTGATTATGAATCACTTGATGCTTATGTAACCATGCCTCATAGGCAAGATGACTAAAGACTCCGCTTCTCCTGAACAATGGAGTGAGCCACTAACTTATCGAAATAATACATACCGATGTATGCGGTCCGATGAGTGTTGAGGTCACAAGGGTATCATTATTTTCTGACCTTCACAGATGATTTCAACAGATATGTGTATATCTACTTAATGAAACACAAGTCTGAAACATTTGAAAAGTTCAAAGAAATTAAGAGTGAAGTGGAGAATCATCGTAACAAGAAAATCAAGTTTCTATGATCTGATTGCGGAGGCAAATATTTGAGTTACGAAGTTTGGCCTTAAATTAAAACAATGTGGAATAGTTTCACAAACTCATGCCACGCGGAACACCATAGCATAATGGTGTGTTTGAACGCCATAACTGCATTTTTATTAGATATGGTGCAATTTATGATGTCTCTACCAATTTACTACTATCGCTTTGGGGTTATGCATTAGAGACTGCTACATTCATGTTAAATAGGGCACCGCCTAAAATCCGCTGAGACAACACCGTATGAATCTGTGGTTTAGCAAGAAACCTAAGCTGTCGCTTCTTAAAGTTTGGGGTTATGATGCTTATGTGAAAAGTTTCAGCTTGATAAGCTCAAAGCCAAATCGAGAAGTGCGCTTCATAGGATACCCAAAAGAAACTGTTGGGTACACCTTCTATCACAGATCCGAAGGCAAGATCTTTGTTGCTAAGAGCGGATCCTTTCTAGAAAAGGAGTTTCTCTCGGAAGAAATGAGTGGGAGGAAAGTTGAACTTGATGAGGTATTTGTACCTTCTCTCGAATTGGAAAGTAGCTCATTACAGAAATCAGTTCCAGTGATGCCTACACGAATTAGTGAGGAAGTAATGATGATGATCATGAAACTTCAGATCAAGTTAATACCGAACCTCGTAGGTCAGCCATAGTACGATCCACACCAGAGTGGTACGATAATCCTGTTCTGGAAGTCATGTTACTAGTGAAGGAAATATGCCCTAGAGGCAATAATAAAGTTATTATTTATTTCCTTATTTCATGATAAATGTTTATTATTCATGCTAGAATTATATTAACTGGAAACATAATACATGTGTGAATACATAGACAATAGAGTGTCACTAGTATGCCTCTACTTGACTACCTCGTTTATCAAAGATGGTTAAGTTTCCTAACCATAGACATGAGTAGTCATTTGATAAACGGGATCACATTATTAGGAGAATGATGCATTGACTTGACCCATTCCGTTAGCTTAGCACTTGATCGCTTTAGTTTATCGTTATTGCTTTCTTCATGACTTATACATGTTCCTATGACTATGCGATTATGCAACTCCCGACACGGAGGAACACTTTGTGTGCTACCAAACGTCACAACGAATCGGGTGATTATAAAGGTGCTCTCACAGTGTCTCGATGGTGCTTGTTGAGTTGGCATAGATTGAGACTAGGATTTGTCACTCCGATTGTCGAAGAGGTATCTCCGCTTCCTCTCGTAATGCACATCACTATAAGCCTTGCAAGCAATGTGACTAATGAGTTAGTTATGGACGATGCATTAAGGAACGAGTAAAGAGACTTACCGGTAACGAGATTGAGCTAGGTATGAGGATACCAACGATCGAATCTCGCAAGTAACATACCGATGACAAAGGAACAACGATGTTGTTATGCGGTTTGACCGATAAAGATCTTCAGAGCATATGAAGGAACCAATATGAGCATCCAGGTTCCGCGATATGGCTATTGACCGAGACGGTCTCGGTCATGTCTACATAGTTCTTGAACCCGTAGGGTCCGCACGCTTAACGCTCGTGACGATCGATATTATGAGTTTATGTGATTTGATGTATCAAGGTAGTTCGAGTCCCGGATGTGATCACGGACATGACGAGGAGTCTCAAATGGTCGAGACGTAAAGATTGATATACAGCTATATTCGACACCGAAGTGTTCCGTGGTTTCGGAGAAACCAGAGTGTCGGAAGGGTTACCGTAACCCCGGGAAGTATTGGGCCTTAGTGGGCCGAGGGGAGAGAGAGGGCAGCAACCCAGGAGGTAGCGCGCCTCCCATGAGGAGTCCCACTGACTAGGGAGGGGCGCCCCTCTTCCCTCTCCCTCCCCCTCTTTCCTTTCCCTTCCTCTTCCTAGTTGGATCAGAAAGGGGCGCCCCACTCCTACTAGGAGGAGGACTCCTCCTTGGCGCGCCCCAAGGGCCGGCCGGCCTCCCCATTGCTCCTTTATATACGGGGCCGGGGGGCACCCTAGAATACACAAGTTGATTGTTCCAAGCCATGTGCGTGCCCCTCCACCATATTCCACCTCGATCATATCGTAGCGGTGCTTAGGCGAAGCCCTGCTCGTAGCAACATCGCCATCGCTATCATGCCGTCAGATCGACGGAACTCTCCCGCCAAGCTCGACCGATCGGAGTTCGTGGACGCCATTGTGCTGAACGTGTGCTGAACTCGAGGTGTTGTACGCTCGTACTTGGATCGGTCGGATCGTGAAGACGACGACTACATCAACCGCGTTTCATAACGCCTCGCACGGTTCACGAGGGTACGTGGACAACACTCTCCCTCTCTTTGCTATGCATCACCATGATCTTGCGTGAGCGTAGGATTTTTTTGAAATTACCACGCTCCCCAACAAAGGGCATCCGAGCCAGGTTTATGCGTAGATGTTATATGCACGAGTAGAACACAAGTGAGTTGTGGGCGATATAAGTCATACCGCTACCAAAGATGTCATACATTGATTCGGGCGGTATTGTTGGGTGAAGCGCCCGACCGACATTACACCCACGCTTATGCGAGATGGGTTCACCGATGTGCTTTGCACATGTGGCTGGCGGGTGTCGCTTTCCAACTTCAGTTGAATCGAGGCATACGCCCGTCCTTGTGAAGGTGAAAACATCACTAACTTGACGAAATATCATTGTGGTTTTGATGCGAGGTAAGAATGGTTCTTGCTCAGCCTGTAGCAGCCATAAAACTTGCAACAACAAAGTAGAGGACGCCTAAATTGTTTTTGCAGGCATGATGTGATGTGATATGGTCAAGACATGATGCAAAATTTTATTGTATGATATGATCATGTTTTGTAACCGAAGTTATCGGCAATCGGGTGGAGCCATATGGTTGTCGCTTATTGTATGAAATGCAATCGCCATGTAATTGCTTTTACTTTATCACTAAGCGGTAGCGATAGTCGAGAAGCAATAGTTGGCTAGACGACAATGATGCTACGATGGAGATCAAGGTGTCGCTACCGGTGACAATGGTGATCATAACGGTGCTTTGGAGATGGAGATCAAAGGCACAAGATGATGATGGCCATATCATATCGCTTATATTGATTGCATGTGTTGTTTATCTTTTATGCATCTTATTCTGCTTTGATTGACGGTAGCATTATAAGATGATCTCTCACTAAATTTCAAGGTACAAGTGTTCTCCCTAAGTATGCACCATTGCCAAATTTCGTCGTGCCGAGACACCACGTGATGATCGGGTGTGATAAGCTCTACGTTCATATACAACGGGTGCAAGCCAGTTTTGCACACGCAGAAATACTCTGGTTAAACTTGACGAGCCTAGCATATGCAGATATGGCCTCGGAACACTGAGACCGAAAGGTCAAGCGTGAATCATATAGTAGATATGATCAACATAGTGATGTTCACCATTGAAAACTACTCCATCTCACGTGATGATCGGACATGGTTTAGTTGATATGGATCATGTGATCACTTAGATGATTAGAGGGATGTCTATCTAAGTGGAAGTTCTTAAGTAATTTGATTAAATGAACTTTAATTTATCATGAACTTAGTACCTGATAGTATTTTGCATTTCTATGTTGTTGTAGATAGATGGCCCGTGCTGTTGTTCCGTCGAATTTTAATTGGTTCCTTGAGAAAGCAAAGTTGAAAGATGATGGTAGCAATTACACGGACTGGGTCCATAACTTGAGGATTATCCTCATTGCTGCACGTAAGAATTATGTCCCGAAGCACCATTGGTGCCAAACCCGTTGCAGGAGCAACAAGCAGATGTTATGAACGCTTGGCAGAGCAAAGTCGATGACTAATCGATAGTTCAGTTGCCATGCTTTTACGGCTTAGAACCGGACATCAACGATGTTTTGAACGCCATGGAGCATATGAGATGTTCCAGAGTTGAAGTTAATATTTCAAGCAAATGCCCGGATTGAGAGATATGAAGTTCCAATAAGTTCTACAACCGCAAGATGGAGGAGAATAGTTCTCACATCAAGATATACTCAAAATGTCCGGGTATAGCAATCACTTGATTCAACTGGAGTTAATCTTTCGATGATAGTGTCATTGATGTAATTCTTCAATCATCGCCACCAAGCTACAAAAGCTTCATGATGAACTATAACATGCAAGGGATGGATAAGACAATTCCCGATCTCTACGCGATGCTAAAGGCTGCGGAGGTAGAAATCAAGAAGGAGCATCAAGTGTTGATGGTCAACAAGACCACTAGTTTCAAGAAAAAGGGTAAAGGGAAGAAGAAGGGGAACTTCAAGAAGAACAGCAAACAAGTTGCTGCTCAGGAGAAGAAACCCAAGTCTGGACCTAAGCTTGAGACTGAGTGCTTCTACAGCAAAGGGACTGGCCACTGGAAGCAAAACTGCCCCAAGTATTTGGCGATAAGAAGGATGGCAAGGTGAACAAAGGTATATGTGATATACATGTTATTGATGTGTGCCTTACTAGAGCTCGAGTAGCACCTAGGTATTTGATACTGGTTCTCTATAATATTTGCAACTCAAAACAGGACTACGATGTTTGCAGCACCGCAAAGGACGAGGTGACGATGCTGGGAACGGTTCCAAAGTCGATGTGATCGCGGTCGGCACGCTACCTCTACATCTACCTTCGGATTAGTTTTAGACCTAAATAATTGTTATTTGGTGCCAGCGTTGAGCATGAACATTATATCTGGATCTTGTTTGATGCAAGACGGTTATTCATTTAAATCAGAGAATAATGGTTGTTCTATTTATATGAGTAATATCTTTTATGGTCATGCACCCTTGAAGAATGGTGTATTTTTATTAAATCTCGATAGTAGTAATACACATATTCATAATGTCGAAGCCAAAAGATGCAAACTTAATAATGATAGTGCAACTTATTTGTGGCACTGCCGTTTAGGTCATATCGGTGTAAAGCGCATGAAGAAACTCCATACCGATGGACTTTTGGAATCACTTGATTATGAATCACTTGGTACTTATGTAACCGTGCCTCATAGGCAAGATGACTAAAACACCGCTTCTCCGGTTCTATGGAGAGAGCAACAGATTTGTTGGAAATCATACATACAGATGTATGTGGTCCGATGAATGTTGAAGCTCGTATGGATATCCTTATTTTCTCACCTTCACAGATGATTTAAGCAGATATGGGTATATCTTTTAATGAAGCATAAATCTGAAACATTTGAAAAGTTCAAAGAATTTCAGAGTGAAGTTGAAAATCATCGTAACAAGAAAATAAAATTTCTATGATCTGATCATGGAGGAGAATATTTGAGTTACGAGTTTGGTCTACATTTGAAAAATTGCGAATAGTTTCGATTAACGCCACCCTGAACACCACAAAGATAATGGTGTGTCCGAACGTCAGAATCGCATTTTTTTACTAGATATGGTGCGATCTATGATGTCTCTACCGATTTACCGCTATCGCTTTGGGGTTATGCTTTAGAGACGGCCGATTCACGCTAAATAGGGCACCATCAAAACCGCTAAGACGACTCCTTATGAACTATGGTTTGGCAAGAAACCGTTGTTGTTTCGAAAGTTTGGGGCTGCGATGTTTATGTGAAAAACTTCAACCTGATAAGCTTGAACCCAAATCGGAAAATGTGTCTTCATAGGATACCCAAAGGAAACAGTTGGGTACGCCTTCTATCACAGATCCAAGGCAAGACATTCGTTAAGAATGGATCCTTTCTAGAGAAGGAGTTTCTCCTCGAAAGAAGTGAGTGGGAGAAAAGTAGAACTTGATGAGGTAACAGTACCAGCTCCCTTATTGGAAAATGGTTCATCACGTAAATCGGTTCCCGTGACACCTACACCAATTAGTGAGGAAGTTAATGATGATGATCATGAAACTTCAGATCAAGTTTCTACCGAATCACGAGGTCACCGTGAGTGGTACGGTAATCCTATTCTGGAAGTCATGTTACTTGACCATGGTGAACCTACAAACCATGAAGAAGCGATGGTGAGCCCAGATTCGCAAAATGGCTGGAAGCCATGAAATCTGAGATGGGATCCATGTATGAGAACAAAGTATGGACTTTGGTTGACTTGCTCCAATGATCGGCAAGCCATTGAGAATAAATGGATCTTTAAGAAGAAGACCGACACTGATGGTAATGTAACTGTTTATAAAGCTCGACTTGTTGCAAAAGGTTTTCACAAGTTCAAGGGTTGACTACGATGAGACTTTTCACCAAGAGCGATGCTTAAGTCTGTCTGAATCATGTTAGCAATTGCTGCATTTTATGATTATGAAATTTGGCAAATGGATGTAAAACTGAATTCTTGAATGGATTTCTAGAAGAAGAGTTGTATATGATGCAACCTGAAGGTTTTGTTGATCCAAAAGGTGCTAACAAAGTGTGCAAGCTCCAATGATCAATTTATGGTCTGTGCAAGCCTCTCGAGTTAGAATAAACGCTTTGATAGTGTGATCAAAGATATGGTTTTATATGACTTTTGGAGAAGCCTCAGATTTACAAGAAAGTGAGGGAGCTCAGAGCATTTCTGATATTATATGTGGACGACATATTATTAATTGGAAATGATATAGAATTTCTGGATAGCATAAAAGGATACTTGAATAAAAGTTTTTCAATGAAAGACCTCGTGAAGCTGCTTACATATTGGGCATCAAGATCTATAGAGATATTTCAAGACGCTTTAATTGACTTTCACAAAGCACATTGTAACGCCTCTGCATTCGGCGCGCCAGTGTCCGCCATTTATTCGCCTTTGCCATGTCATGTGCTTGCGTGTCTCTCTTGCCATGTCATCATATGCATTTCATATCATGTTATCATGTGCATTTCATTTTGCATACGTGTTCGTCTCATGCATCCGAGCATTTTTCCCGTTGTCCGTTTTGCAATCCGGCAGTCCTATGTCTCCCGGCGCCCCCTTTTACCTCCTTTCATGTGTGGATGTTAAACGGTCTCGGAATGGACCGAGGTTTGCCAAGCGGCCTTGGTATAGCACCGGTAGACCGCCTGTCAAGTTTCGTGCCATTTGGAGGTCGTTTGGTACTCCAACAGTTAACCGGGTAACCGCAAAAGCCTCTTTTTTTTGCAGCCCAACACCCCCTCCAAAGTGGCCCAAAACCCACCTAACTCTCCTCCATGCTCTCGGTCGCTCGATCACGATCGTGGGCGAAACCGCGCCTCATTTGGAGTCTCCTAGCTCTCTACCTATAAATAGGTCCTCCCTTCATTTTCGCGATGAAACCCTCAAACCCTAAAATCCTCCTCACCGCCGGACACGTCCACGCCGCCACCTCACCCCGCCAATCCCACGCTGTTACGCCATCACACACCCAGCCAACCAGGTCACGCACGCCGCTCAAGGCTGCCTCCACTGCTGCTGCCCGCCGGGCCCGAGGCTCGGCCCTCGGCCTCAAGGCCCGCTTCGGCCTGCTCACGGCACCCGGCCTCACGGACCCACTGCCGCCGCTGGTCCTGCCCCGCCATGGCACGTCTGGCTTGCTGCCGCCGCGCCGGCGCGGTACACGCCGCTTTGCCGCCGCTTCTCCTCCGCCTCGCCGGATCCATCATGGCTCGGCCACCACCGCCTTCCCACGCTGCCACCTCAAGGCCTCGCCTCCTCGCTCAGGCTGATCTGGGGAGATCCGCCGAGGAGATCTCCTGCCCCGATCCACCTCCTCAAGGCCTCCCCGAGCCACCTCCGCGGCCTTCCTCTGCCTCCCAAGTTTTCCACTTGCCCTCGAACTGCGGCTAATCCGAGGTTGACCCTAATCCACTAAGTCCTCGTTATTTTGTTATTTTCATGCATTTTCATCGCATCATATCTCTGTCATCGCTGTCTCCGCTTTTCCGCGTGTAATATGTAAAATTGTTCGCCTCAAGAGTAGATCATTTCATCTCATTGCATCATTTTCATTTGAGCTCATCTTGGTGCCCGAAATGCTGTTATAAGAGTGCTATGTGATGTTAGTTTCAGATTTTTATCAGAACATGCACTTTTGTCATTTTTGCCATGATTGATGTGTGCATCCTATGAACTTGAGTCCTACATGTGTTTTGTAATATGCCATGCCATCTTTACAGGGTGTATGCCATGTATTTTTGTGATCTATGTGGTGACTAGCACAAGCATGCAAACTAGGCTTCATGATGTTGCTGATTTCAGCCCTGCTTTGTTGATATTTTATGCCATGTTAACTTGATGCTACCGAGAGATCCATGCTTATTTTGAGATACTTCAGTAAGGATGTTTTGTTCTACATGTCTTGCTATATCCATCCATGCCCTTGTTTGCAATTATGGAGTGCCATAGCTTGAGTCAATCGAGCTCTACTTTTGCTATAAAATGTTTCCGGCATTGTTTACATGTTATTCAATTTTGCCAAGGTTGTGGTTGTTGATCCGTATGCTGTGATGTTGTTCTTGCCATGTATAGCTTCTATGCCATGTCTTATTACTGTGAGTTCCCTTGCCATGCCATGTATTTCTATGGTGAGTGGTTCAAGCTCACCAACATGCCTACTTATTGTTGTTCCTGCCATGTATGAATCTGTAATATTACTTGCCATGTTTGCATGGGTGCCATCATATTTTCTGATCCTTTTCGGCTCATGGTCAGTAAGGGACTTTTGTTCTATGATATTAGTAGATTCATGCCATGCCTTTGTTTGCCATGATAAGTTCCTGTAACATGTTGTTTGATAGCTCTAAACATTGCAACCTGATGTTATTTCTGCTAAAGTCTAAAACTGTTATTATTTGCAATCTTGCCATGTCTTTTTGAGCATGTTCTAGTGATTTATGGAGATAGTTCAGTGTTCATGTTTTGTAATGCTTTACCTGTACATCATGACCATGCCTTTTGTTATCATGTTAAGATGTTGTAGCTTGTTGTTTTGATGCTTGCAATATGCCTACTTGCTGTTTTGGATGATTGTTGTTATAACTTGTATAGAGTGTATGTGTTGAACTGCTGTTCGCTTTTGAGTGTGCTCTATATGAAACTTGCTTGATTTTGCATGTAGTTTCATATTATCATGTTGCATCCTTGATTTGAGGTGTTTGCTTGATGTTTGTATGCATTTTGCATCAATGCCATGCTTAACTTGTTTTGCTCATATCTTCTAGGCCGAGTCTCAATCTAATGAACTTTATATGTAACTTGACTAGAATTTCGTAGATCATCGTGGTGCATCTTAAATTGCTGTTTAACAACTTGAACTTAAGGTTTATTCAGATCTGGACCAATTTCGAAATTTGCATATGAGGACTTACCGAATTGTTATATGTTGTTTCCGCCTCATTTAAACTTGCTTTGATGTGTTGCTCTTGTTTGCATCATCTCTTGCCATGAGTAGCTTCATGTAGCCTTGTCATGCATCATGCTTGTTGTGCATCATGTCTTGTTCATGTGTGGTGTGTTTACCATGTTGTGTGCTTCTTCTTGTTAGTTCCTGCTTCGCTATGATCGTGAGGATTCGCTCGCTCACGCTTGGTTCGGCTTCTTCCGCTCGCCTTCTTCATGGACTCGCTTCTTCTTCCTTGCGGGATTTCGTGCAAGATGACCGCTACCCTGGATCTCACTACTATCATTGCTATGCTAGTTGCTTTGTTCTTTCGCTATGCTGCGCTACCTATCACTTGCTGCTCAAGCCATCCCAAATTGCCATGTCAGCCTCTAACCTTTTTGCACTCTTCCTAGCAAACCGTTGTTTGCTTATGTTACCGCTTGCTCAGCCCTCTTATAGCGTTGTTAGTTGCAGGTGAAGATGAAGTTTGTTCCTTGTTGAACATGGAGATGTTGTTCCTTGTTGAACATGTTTACTTGTTGGGATATCACAATATATCTTATATTATTAATGCATCTATATATTTGGTAAAGGGTGGAAGGCTCGGCCTTATGCCTGGTGTTTTGTTCCACTTTCGCACTCTAGTTTTTGTCATATCGGTGTTATGTTCCCTGATTTTGCGCCCCTAACGCGGTCGGGTGATTTATGGGACCCCTTGACAGTTCGCTTTGAATAAGACTTTTCCAAAGAAGGCCCAACATTGGTTTTACCATTTGCCTCACCTAGCCCTTTTTCCTTGGGTTTCGGAGCCCGAGGGTCATCTTTATTTTAGCCCCCGCCGCTCCTCCGAAAGTGCTGGTCCAAACCGAAGTGATGTCCGGCGCCTCGGCAATCAGGGTTTATGCCAACCCGACGCCTTGCTCATCCGGTGCCCTCGAGACCGAGATATGTGCTGCTCCTATCAGATTTGTCGCACATCCGGGCGGCTTTGCTGGTCTTGTTTTATTGCTGTCGAATGTCTTGTAGCCGGATTCCGAGACCGATCGGTTCTTCCCGGGAGAAGGAATATCCTTCGCTGATCGCGAGAGCTTATCATGGGTTGTTGGGACACCCCAGGGTTTGAACTTTCGAAAGCCGTGCCCGTGGTTATGTGGCGATGGGAATTTGTTAATATCCGTTGTAGTAAACTTGAAGCAAACTCTTCTAAAATACACCAACCGTAGCGTGAATCGTGAGTGTCTCTTTTCGGGTTGATCGAGAGAGAACACGGTTTCGGGTTATGTCTCGACGTAGTAGGAGTTCAGATCACTTTGATCATTACTAGTTGACGACGCTCCTTTGTTTCTCTTCTCGCCTCATTTATGTATGTTAGCCACCATATATGCTTAGCCGCTGCTGCAACCTCACCACTTTACCCCTTCCTTTCCCTTTAAGCTTTGCTAGTCTTGATACCCATGGTAATGGGATTGCCGAGTCCTCGTGGCTCACAGACACTACACCACCAGCCAGTGTGTACAGGTTTCATGATGATCATGACGCGAGAGCGATGTTGCTTGTTTTGGAGTTCTTCTTCTGCTTCTTCGATCAGGGGATAGGTTCCAGGTCGGCAGCCTGGGCTAGCAGGGTGGATGTCGTTTGAGCTTCTGTTTATGTTTCATCCGTAGACGGATGTTGATCTTGTTTGTGATGTTGATGTAATCTTGTGGCATTTATGCCTTATGTATGTATCCCCATCTATTATGTAATGTTGATGTAATGATATCCACCTTGCAAAAGCTGCTTCAATATGCGGTCTATCCTTGGTGGGACCGCTGAGTTCCTTTTGGATAGGGTCGCATATTGGGCGTGACACATACCTTGATAAAGTTTTGAAAAGGTTCAAATGGATCGCAAAGAAAGGTTTTTTACCTGTATATAAGGTGTGAAATTGAGTCGACTCAATCCCTAACCACAGCAGAAGATAGAGAGAAAATGAAAGATGTTCCCTATGCTTCAGCCATAGGCTCTATCATGTATGCAATGTCGCAATGTACCGCACTGACGACATGCTTAGCAATAAGCTTGGCAGTGAAGGTACCAAAGTAATCCAGAGTGGATCATCGACAGCGTCAAGAACATCCTGAAATACCTGTAAAGGACTAAGGATATGTTTCATATATGGAGGTGACAAAGAGCTAGTCGTAAATGGTTACGCCGATGTAAGCTTGACAATCGATCCCATTTATTCTAAATCGCAAACCGATACGTGTTTTTATTAAACGGTGGAGCTGCTGCTGGTGCAGTTCTAAACAAAGGCCGTGGTGGGATCTACATGTGAAGCGGAGTACATAGCTGCTTCGGAAGCAGCAAATGAAGGAGTCCGGATGAAAGAGTTCATTTCCGATCTAGGTGTCATACCTAGTGCATCGACCAATGAAGATCTTCCGTGACAATACTCGTGCAATTTCCTTGGCAAAGGAATCTAGATTTCACAAGAGGACCAAGCATATCAAGAGACGCCTAATTCCATTCGGGACCAAGTCCAAGTGGGAGACATAGAGATTTGCAAGATACATACGGATCTGAATATTGCAGACCCATTGACTAAGCCTCTTCCACGAGCAAAACATGATCAGCACCAAGACTCCATGGGTGTTAGAATCACATCGTGTAATCTAGATTATTGACTCTAGTGCAAGTGGAGATCAAGGAAATATGCCCTAGAGGCAATAATAAAGTTATTATTTATTTCCTCATCATGATAAAAGTTTATTATTCATGCTAGAATTGTATTAACCGAAACATAATACATGTGTGAATACATAGACAAACATATAGTCACTAGTATGCCTCTACTTGACTAGCTCATTAATCAAAGATGGTTATGTTTCCTAACCATAGACATGTGTTGTTATTTGATTAATGGGATCACATCATTAGGAGAATGATGTGATTGACATGACCCATTCCGCTAGCCTAGCACTTGATCGCTTAGTATATTGCTATTGCTTTTCATGACTTATACATGTTCCCGTAACTATGAGATTATGCAACTCCTGCCACCGGAGGAACACTTTGGTGCTACCAAACGTCACAATGTAATCGGGTGATTATAAAGGAGTACTACAGTGTCTCCAAAGGTACATGTTGGGTTGGCGATTTGAGATTAGGTTTTGTCACTCCGATTGCTCTTGGAGAGGTCTCTAGGCCTTCTCGTAATATACATCACATAAGCCTTGCAAGCATTGCAACTAATAAGTTAGTTGTGAGATGATGTATTACGGAACGAGTAAAGAGACTTCACCGTGAACTAGATTGAACTAGGTATTGATACCGACGACCAATCTCTGGCAAGTAACATACCGATGACAAAGGGAACAACGATATCGTTATGCGGTTTGACCGATAAAGATCTTCAGAGAATATGTAGGAACCAATATGGGCATCCAGGTTCCGCTTATTGGTTATTGACCGAGAATAGTTCTAGGTCATGTCTACATAGTTCTCGAACCCGTGAGGGTCCGCACGCTTAACGCTATGGCGACAGCTTTTATTATGAGTTTACAAGTTTTGATGTATCAAGTTTGTTCGAGTCCCTGATGTGATCACGACATGACGAGGAGTCTCAAATGGTCGAGACATAAAGATTGATATATTGAAGCCTATATTTGATATCGGAAAGGTTCCGGTGAAATCGATTTTATCGAACACCGGGGTTACTGAACCTCCCTGGGATGTTGGGCCTTAGTGGGCCATGAGGGAGAAGAGGAGGGCTGCCAGTGCAGGCCGCTGCCCTCCCCTAGTCTGAATAGGACAGGAGAGGGGGCGCTCTTCCTCTTCCCTCTCCCCCTTTCCTTCTCCAACAAGGCAAGAGGGGGAGTCCTACCCCTGGGGAGTAGGACCTCCAGCGCACCCTATGAGGGCCGCCAGCACTCCCTCCCTCCTTATATATACGGGGGGCACCCCATAACACACAAGTTGATCTACGGATCGTTCTTAGCTGCAGCGTGCCCCTCCACCATATTTCACCTCGTCATATCGTCATGGAGCTTAGGCGAAGCCTCGCCACCGGTGGAGCATCATCATCGCCACCACGCCGTCAGGTCGACGGAACTCATCCCCGACGCTTGCTGGATCGAGCCCGGGATCGCCATCGAGCTGAACGTGCTGAACTCGGAGGTGCCGACGCTCGGTACTTGATCGGTTTGATCGTGAAGACGCATTTACTACATCAACGGTAGTTGTCATAACGCCCGCCATTTATCTACGAGGGTACGTGGACAATACTCTCCCTCTCGCTGCTATGCCATCACCATGATCTCATGCAGCGTAGAGAATTTTTTGAAATTACTACGCTCACCAACATATTATTCATGCTAGAATTGTATTAACCGAAACACAATACATGTGTGAATACATAGACAAATAGAGTGTCACTAGTATGCCTCTACTTGACTAGCTCGTTTATCAAAGATGGCTAAGTTTCCTAACCACATACATGATTTGTCATTTGATAAACGGGATCACATTATTAGGAGAATGATGTGATTTACTTGACCCATTCCGTTAGCTTAGCACTTGATCGTTTTAGTTTACTGCTATTGCATTCTTCATGACTTATACATGTTCCTATGACTATGATATTATGCAACTCCCGATTACCGAGGAACACTTTGTGTGCTACCAAACGTCACAACGTAACTGGGTGATTATAAAGGTGCTCTATAGGTGTCTTCGATGGTGCTTATTGAGTTGGCATAGATCGAGACTAGGTTTTGTCACTCCCATTGCTCCGAGAGGTATCTTCGCCCTCTTGGTAATGCACTCACTATAAGCCTTGCAAGCAATGTGACTAATGAGTTAGTTATGGATGATGCATAACTGAACGAGTAAAGAGACTTGCCAAGAACGAGATTGAGCTAGGTATGAGGATATCGACGATCGAATCTCTGCAAGTAACATACCGATGACAAAGGGAACAACGATGTTGTTATGCGGTTCGACCGATAAAGATCTTCAGAGTATATGAAGGAACCAATATGAGCATCCAGGTTCCGCTATTGGCTATTGACCGAGACGGTTCTCGGTCATGTCTACATAGTTCTCGAACACGTAGGGTCCGCACGCTTAACGCTCGTGATGATCAGATATGAGTTTATGTGATTTGATGTACCAAGGTATTTCGAGTCCCGTATGTGATCACAGACATGACGAGGAGTCTCGAAATGGTCGAGACGAAAGATTGATATATTGACGCTATATTCGACATCGGAAGTGTTCCGGTGGTTTCGAGAAACCGGAGTGCCGGAGGTTACCGATCCCCTGTGGAAGTATTGGGCCTTAGTGGGCCCGAGGGGAGAGAGAGGGCAGCAGCCTGTGGTGGCGCGCCCTCCTATGAGGAGTCCGACTGGACTAGGGAGGGGCGCGCCCCTCTTCCCCGTCCCTCCCTCTCTTTCCTTTCCCTTCCTCTTCCTAGTTGGATTAGGAAAGGAGTCCTACTCCTACTAGGAGGAGGACTCCTCCTTGGCGCTACTCCATGGGCCGGCCGCCTCCCCTTGCTCCTTCATATACCGCGGGGGCACCCTAGAATACACAAGTTGATTGTTCCAAGCCGTGCGTGTGCCCTCCACCATAATCCACCTCGATCAGATCAGAGCGTGCTTAGGCGAAGCCCCGTGGTGGTAGCAACATCATCACCATCATCACGCTCGTCAGGTCGACGGAACTCTCCCGCCAAGCTCTACTAGATCGGAGTTCGTGGACGCCATCGAAGTTCAACGGTGCTGAACTCGGAGGTGCCGTATGCTCGTACTTGGATCGGTCGGATCGTGAAGACGCACGACTACATCAACCGTGATTCTCATAACGCCTGGCCACAATCTACGAGGGTACGTGGACAACACTTCCCCTATCGTTGTTATGCATCACCATGATCTTGCGTAGCGAGAATTGTTTTTGAAATTACTACGCTCCCCAACAACTAGACCATGATGAACCCACGAACTATGAGGAAGCGATGATGAGCCCGGTTCTCGGCTGATGGCTCGAGGCCATGAAATCTGAGATAGAATACATGTATGAGAATAAAGTATGGACTTTGCTGACTTGCCCAATGATCGCAAGCCATTGAGAATAAATGGGTGTTCAAGACACTACAAAAAAAGACACATCTGTGACATTTTGGGTCGAACGAAAAAAATTATGTCATACGATGACACTTCTATGACGATAATTGTGACAAAACCCGTATCATCACATGTGGTGGGCTCCTTACTATGACAAAAAATCATGATGTAAAATGGGCTTTTCATCCCGGCAGGCCGGAGAAGCAGCTGCATGACATTCTTTGGGCCGCCCATTACGGAAAAACCGTGGTAGAAGCGAGGGGAGGAAAATTTCGGGAGTTCCTGCCACGTGGGAGGTCGGGGACGAAAGATGCGCTGCTTTCTCTCAGACGTGACGCTGCTGCAGGTAAGCGGTAGGCGCTATTCTAATCAACCCGAGCAAGGTGTTGGGCTCTAATCAACCCGAAGCGATTGTAATCGCAGTTACGCTACATCGAACCCGGAGCGATCGATCGATGGCTGTTAATCAACTCGATCGAGCGATTCTTCACTACCGCCGCAATCAAGCCGATCGATGGATGAACAAAGAGCGCAGGTGCAGGGTTTGTATGAATAAGTGGCGCGCTGTTTCTAGATGAACAGGACCCTGGTGTGGTGGAGGGCTGGATGAACAATAGACGATGGAGGGGTGCCCGTGGAGGGTGGTTGAAAAAGGACCCCGTGGTGTGGAGGGCTGATGAACAAAGATACGATGGAGGGGTGCCCGTGGATGGGTGCTTGAACAGGACCCCGTGGTGTGGAGGGCTGGATGAACAGTAGACGGTGGAGGGGTGGTTGAGCAGTAGCCGGTGGAGTAGCGCGTGGTGGAGGCTGGATGAACATGAGCCCGTGGAGGCTGGATGAACAGGAGCCCGTGGAGGCTGTAGGAGGTCGACGGTGGAGATAAACAGATCCCGAGAGTCCTGCTTTGCGGTACTCCACACCCTCCGGATGAACAGACCTCTGCTTTGACCAGAAGGCCCAACAAGTCCGCTTTCGGTCTGCTTTGCGGCACGCCACACCCTCCCGATCAACAGGACCCCTTGACCATAGGAGGTCCGTCATCTGCTTTTGCGGTACGCCACACCTCTCCCGATTAACAGACCTCGCTTCGACCGTAGGAGGTCCGCTTCTCCGCTTTGGCGGTATGCCACACCCTCCCAATCAACAAGACCCCTGCTCCAACGTGAGGTCCGCTTCTCCGCTTTTGGCAGACGCCACACCCTCCCGATCAACAGACCCCGCCCAATGTAGGAGGTTAGTTTCTCCGCCAGCGGTACGCCAAGCCTCGCTTCATCGCCGTTCCGCCCAAGCCCTCCCGATGAACACGACCACGCATTCTGCTCGACCTGGGCCGGTTGGCTCCCACGCTGCTCCATTGCCTCCCGGCGAACACGACATTCCGCTGCCTCCCATGAACAGGACGCATTCCGTTGCCTCCCATGAACACGACGACGACGCGTTTCTCCGCCCGACCCAGCCATGTCAACGAGCCTCGCCAGACGTATGCGCCAGTAGGCGCCGAGACCCCGCCAGATATACACATACGCGGGTCAGATTTTCTTTCTTGCACCTCGCCGCAGACGACGCAGTATGCAACGCGGCGCGCTTACTACGACACGGCGCCGCTTACATCCACCAAGATATATGTACGCATACGTCACACCAGAATGACAACGCTACATACACTTCGACCAGGTGGGTCCCACCGCCGTGGACTTCCTGCTCGCGAAGATGTAGCTGGGGGTCCCAGCAATGGGGTGAATCGCTTTTTTTGCCCGGACGCACTTCCTTATGCGGCGAAGATGTAGCTGGTGGGTCCCAGCAGTCGTGGGCAAACGCTTTTTCACTTAAATACGGTGGCCCGTCCGGTGTGTCCTCGCCGCCGTGGAGGAATAATTATTTTGCACGTATAAGGAGGCGCTTCTTGCGCGTCCGGACCCAGTACCGTCACCTTTCCACGCATACCCACGTCCGATGGAAGCCGCCTGACCATCGCCGACCATGCCGCTGCCGAGAGCACCAGGGCAATGGACGACGGCGAGACCTAGGAAGGGTACGACGCGGAGCCGGGAAGACGAGGCGCGGATGCCCACGCCAGAGGAGTATGAGGGTTCACTAGTTCGGCCGCGTCGCCGCCGCAGTAATATCGGGGGTGTGGGTGAGTGGAGGGATGGCCCGCCAGCGTGGAGTAGTAGGTGATGGTGAGGCCTTCAAGGCAAAGACACCGACTACGGAGGCAGGAGCAAAGCGGCACGACCAAGCGCCGCTTTGGGCGGCTAGAGCAAGAAGACCAGAGGTTGAAGAAGCGACGATGGCCATTGGATGGACATCGACGGTCACTAGAGCTAGAATCGCAGCATATTGACTAAGTTGACAAAGCCCGGCCCCTCACAACTTAGTAGGCCCACAAGTCAGCTCGCCACTATACCGGGTCCCAAACAATGTGGGGTATTCATTTTTGTGCGTAATAAGGAGGCACTTCTCATGCGCGAAGATATAGCTGGTGGGTCCGAGCCGTCCGGCCGCGGTAACGCTTTTTTCGCCGAATACAGAGGCCCTTTCGTGGGTCCTCGATGTCGTGGAGGAATCATTATTTTATGCTGTAATAAGGAGGCATTTCCTGTATGCCATGGACCCAGCTGTCGGCCTCTCAACGATAGTCCACTTCAGATGCATGTCGGTCATTGACCACGTTGACCAGGCCGCCACGAGAGCACTAGGGCGGTGGACGACGGCGCAGGCCTAGGAAGGAACGACACGGAGGCAGGAAGACTCGGTTGTTTCAAGACGCGAGGGGAGTACGATCGACGAGGGTTTATCGTTCGTCTCCGTGGGCCGGAGAATAACAGCAGTGTGGGTGAGTAGAGGGATGGCTAGGCCAGCGATGGGAGTACGGGGGTGAGGTCAGGCTGCAGCGTGAGCCGCCGCTGGGAGGAGGGAGCAGGCAGTCCCGCGACGCTTTGAGCGGGCCGAGCAGAAGAGCAGAGATTGTAGAAGACGACGGCCGCTGGATGGCCATCCAACAGCCACCGCCAGGCCAACCTTTTTAGGAAAGCCTCAAATCTGTGGAAAACAGCATACAACCCATCTGCCATTATTTCTACAATTTACAGCCCATTTGCTAATTATTAAGGTTTTTTGGAGCCCATATTCTTTTGTTAGCATTATAGCCAATATTGTGGCCAACGGTTAAAAAATTATACGAAATTTTCCATATTTCAAAAGCGGTCCAACTGTTTTAATCCCAAAATTTCAATCACATTCAAACTGATTTTAGAAATAAATGTATATCAATATAAAATCCAACAAATTCTCCACAAGATAAAAAATTAATGTAATTTAAAATCTTGAAATGAAAAAAAGATATTTGAAACTAATTGCCGGTTTGATGTGTTTTTTAAAATGTACAACCCATTTCTCATTACCGAGGGCCATTTTCTCGCCAACCAAATGAAAGCTCTCTCGTTTTGAAAGATTTGCAGCCCAACAGCCTAACAAATCGACTTTACTTGGCAAATCACAAAAAACTGGTTGTGGCCATGGACCCAGCTTGTCACCTCTCCACGTGACAAGACTTTTCCGATGGAAGTCGCCTTGACCACGCTGACCACGCCACATGGAGAGCACCACGGTGGACGGCGGCGAGGCCGAGGAAGGGGACGACGCGGAGCCGGGAAGAGGCGGCAAGGAAGCCCGCGCAGAGGAGCAACGAGGGTTCACCGGGTTCGGCCGTGGTGTGAGGTTGCCGCCGCAGGGCCTCGCCAGGTGGGAGTAGTAGGGGCGGTGAGGCTCTCACCAGCATCGCAGCCGGCCACGGGAGGCGTGAGCACGAGGCACGACCGCGCTTGGTTTGGGCGGCCGGAGCAAGAAGACCAGAGGTTGAAGAAGCACCACGGCCGTTGGATGGACATCGACGGTCACTGGAGCTAGAATCGTTTATATTGACTAAGTTGACAAAGCCCTTCATTCCCATCAACTTAGTAGGCCCATTAAGTCAGCCTCCCACCAAGGTGGGACCCAGCCTAGCCGGGGAGTATTCATTTTTTGTGCGTAATAAGGAGGCACTTCCTGTGGGTCCGAGCTAACATGGGGGAACGCTTTTTGCTGAATACGGTGGTCTCGTCAGTGGGTCCCAGCAATGGGGCAAACATTTTTTCGGTGAAAATACGGTGGCCCGCATGCGCTGGTCCTCGCCGCCGCTTGAGGAATCATTATTTTTCGCTAATAAGGATGCACTTACTTGCCGCGTCAGGACCCACCGAGACTCTCCACGCAAAGATACTCCGATGGAAGTCGCTCTTTGACCACGCTGACTCGCCGCTGTCCGCTGCATGCATGCGCCCATGGGCGCAGTCAGGCCCCCACTATCGCCTTCACGCATACCATCTTCCGATGACTCGTTGTTGACCACGCGGACTACATCGCGCCGAAGCGACTCGATCGGAATGACCCGGAGATGGGGAAGACGGGCAAAGGAGTCGCAGATGGAGAGGAGCGGAAACTTCATTGGTTTGGGTGCTGGCAAAGACAGTCATGTGCCACCAACGGAGACGTGGAGCAAGAACAGAGGTTGAAGAAGGAGTATGGCTGTTGATTAACATCCAACGGCCAGCCTGCTAGAATCATTTGTTGATTGCTGACAGCCGCGGCGCATATCGCCCGCTTAGTAGGCCCACAAGTCACCACCAACCGACGGTCCCACCTGTCAACGGATGAATAATTTTTTCGCAAAACAAGGAGGCACTTCCTTCCATGGCGAAGATACAGCCTAGTGGGTCCCAGCTGTCAGTGGAGGAAACATTTTTCAGCTTAATAAGGAGGAACTTTCCTATGCGGCAACCATGGACCCTTCGGGTCCTGTACTGCCGTGTCTCCACGACAAATTTTCTTCCGATGACTCAAGTTGCCACCACACCGCATCAACGCTGCTAGGCGGTGGACGACCAAGAGGCCTCGGACGGGAATGACCGGAGATGGGAAAACGCTACAAAGGAGTCGCAGATTGAGAGGAGGAGAAGGGTTATAACTCGTCCGCTAAGGCAACAAGCTGCTGTCTGTGGAAAAAATAACAGAGGTGTCGAGGGTGGAGGGATAGTCTGCCGGCGGTGGGGTAGCCAAGCAGCCGACAATGTAGCAGTAGTAGCCGCTAGTCGGCCGGAGGTCGGACCAAAGCGGTCCCGGGCGACGCTGGAGGAAGAAGAAGACGAGATTGAAGTTGTATGCCGCCGCTGATATAAATCCAATGGCTGTTGATGACACAATCATTTGTTGACCAAGTTGACAACGCCACGCGAGGTTTCAACCTATTGGCTTCAGATAAGTTAGCCCCGCAAAAATGTGGCATATATTTAACCCATGTTTTCTAGAATGGGCAAACCATTTGTTGGGCTGGGTGAACAAATAAGGCTCATTAATCAGGCCCATTTATATTTTCTAACAAATCCCAGCCCAGCTTGTAATTTCCTTGAAATACACTGATTAGGTGGGCTCAAGTTATATATATAATGTTATGTTAGAAGGGCAATTAATATCAAAGAATAAAGCGGAGAGGCACATTTTATATATATATAATTAAGAAATTAGCAGTTATTGCTCAAAATGAAAATGAGCTGTGTTATTATTAAATTGGTCCTTAAAATCTTCGCAAGCTTTTGTACGTGAATCACCAGGATTTTCCTTGCTCGTGAGTAAAAAACAACCAGGATTTTCCTTTGCCAACTTCTCGCTAAACATTTACTTTTATAAGTTAATAACACGTGATGTTTTTA
>JAHIAM010007337.1:0-39573 GCA_021605205.1 Aegilops longissima | reverse complement strand
TTGGAAGAACAGAGGAATGGAGAAACAAAGTGATGCAACGAGTGTACAACCTCTTGGCATAGCCTTGTGGACCTCAAAGATCATTGGGTTGGACGTGGAGGATGGTGATGATGTTGGTGTGACTGCTTGAGGCGGGAAGAAGATCCGAGGCCTCTGAAACGGCGCGAGGGTACTGCTCCTCACTGTGATGGACGGTTCATGGCATGGAGCAGCTCCGCTAAGGTGTACGGCACGAGGCTGAAGCATGACAAGACAGTACAACGTTAATCTGAAGGGACCTAATATCATCTGCAATAGATGATGTAAAATACATCACCAAAAGTGCTAGATGTAAACGCATCACCAAGGCTTACGGGCCCGACAGATGTTGTAAGTACTGTTCACTCGAACTTAATCAAGAAAATGAACTTCACAGTCGAAACTGAATTTTACCGTCAAAACTGATTGAACTAGTAATGTGAGCATTGCAATAGATGTTTAGGGCGTTCGAGCACTAGTAGCAGAGAAGCAAAGGATCTAAATCAGCAGACGCCGAAAGGTGGAACGCACTAATAGAGAGCAAGTCGCAAGAGCACCACGAGCGAAAAGCTAAAGCAGCAACTCCCAGAGCTGCCGGAGGTCGTGGCAGCAGAGCAGAGCGCAAGCGAGAGCAAGAGCAGAGAAGCAGCACGAACGAAAGCAGGAGCAGTGCAGCAGCGCGACCGACAAGAAGAACAGAGCAGCAGACGAGCGAGAGCCGAGCAGCTGCAGCTAGTGCAGTGGAAGTCGCCACGAGGAAGCAACGACATGGGGAGAGACGCTGTGGATGATGTGGCTGGCGACGGCGCCGCCGATGGAGACGCCATGTCCGCCGGTATCGAGCACCGCAGCCCCGTGAGATCGAATAAAAGATAAAATGCAGCGATGAGTGCAGAACCTCCTTGGTGGCGCCGAGTTGGCCTCGCTTCATCGGAGGAATTGGTGAGGGTGCTGCGCCGGTGGGGCAGGTCAAGACGGCGCTGTGGGGATTGAGGTGGCGATAGACGAGGCGAACATCGGGCAGCTCCTTGGAGGTGGAGGATGGGGCGGCTGATCCGCATGGGACGACGAGATCGACAACGGATCCTCATCCGCAAGCGGTGGATGAGGGACGGCGAGTTGTTGTGGTGGACGACGAGTCGGGAAGAGTCTCCTACTGGGTGGCGGTCGGGAGGCCGACGGAGGAGCGTGGGGTTTCACTGGGTTTTGGCGGCCTCGTGTACGAATGGGGGGCGAAGGGGAGGGGAGCCAAGCTTAGGGACGCGCTTGTCCGAAATGTAGGGTAAGTTACTACGCACTTCACCGGTTTTGACACCGCGACGTGGAGCTTCATTTTCGGCTGAGGGGTAGAAGGGGATTTCGTGGTCTGGCTATGGAGCGATTTCGATGAGGAGGGAGTTCTCGCGCGCGCCCAAATTTCGGATAACAAGGCGCGGCGGGTTGAAGAAGCGGAGTTTCAAAGGTGAGACAAAAGATACCGAGCTTGAAAATTTCGGATAACAAGGTGCGGATTCCTTGTTCGCGTAACAAACTTAACGTGTAAAAACAATTCATACAAGACACAAGAGAGTCATGTCCCTTTACTATATTGCTATAGATGCCATTGAAAAACTACAAGAAAATGTAAAAAATCGGAGAACAAGATTACCCTGCATAGTACCAAATCGATTCGCACTTCCTCAACAACAACAAAAACAAATCAATTCCCACCAAAGAAAGAGTAATGTCCCTTTTATATGATTACGATGCCATGATCTCAATTTCAATTTTGAATCCACGTTATGTTGAATTAATATATCATTAGGTGACCTTGCGGTTTATAATTGATGTAGTCGTACATTTTGATCTTCCATCATATATGAACATTTTACTCCACCATGTGAACATATATATTGTCGCCTACCATATGGACTAAATTTGAATCAATTTTCCTTATTTGAATACGATTGTTGTCAAGTTATACAATAATTTAAATATTATCTTGATAACAAAAAGACATGCATATAGCAGTAATCATATTTCACTATGAACTACATGTACCATACGCCTCCAATTCAAATATTTGTATCCATTTTATGTTGAATTCAAATCATAGTACATTATTGGTCTAGGTAGCTAGATGTTCGGGATAATCTAAACCCTGTTTTCATACGATAATTTTTGGCTGAATTGGGACAAGTTTTGGTATAAGCCTCTTGTAAACCGGAGATTCTCTCAACAAGCCTCGTGGTTCCGAGAGGAACGTGTCACCTTTGTGTGCTAAACGATATACGCCTCCCCGATTTTATTTACAGAGGCAACATAGAACTATATGAGTGCCTGTTAAATTTTGGAATTATTTCGGTTCATTTGGCCTTTTATACATTAATTGAGTTTCGGACTTTTAATGTGCATAATCTAAATATGAATTGCATGCACATGCTTCGTGCACCAAAGTGGGTTGAAAAATCACATGTGTGTCCTTGGTTGAATTTCTAGGTCCCATGGAAGAAATGAGAATGAAATTCAAACATCTCAGGCCATGACTCGCCGAGAACATCGAGAAACTTAGATTTTAAATTCATGTAAATCCAAAACTCGATGGAAATCATGAAACTTGGCATGGTGTCATGTCATGGCACTAACATGTTGTGGTAAAAATTGGGCCGATTTGGAAGCTCGTGGTTCTAAGAGGAACGCGCCACCTTTGAGTGTGAAACGATATACATCGCCCCTTGAGTTTCTTAACAAAGGCAACATAGAACTACATTAGTGCCCTGTTAAATTTTGGAATTATTCCGGTTCGCTTGTCATTTTTATACATTAATTGAGTTTCGGTCATTTAATGTGCATAAGTCAAATTTGAACTACAAGCACATGCTCGTGCACCAAAGTTGGTTGAAAAATCACATTTGTGTCCTCGGTGAATTTCTAGGTCCCATGCAAGAAATGAGAATAAAATTAAAACATCCGGGCATCGTGGCTCGCCGAGAACATTGAGAAACTTGGTTTTAAAATTTTGTAAATCCAAAACACCTCCGAAAATCATGAAACTTGGCATGGATGTCATGTCATGGTACTACCATGTTGTGGTAAAAAATGGCCGAATAGGAACAGATTTTGTATAAGCTTCTTGCAAACCAAGCTTCTCTCAAGAAGGCTCGTGGTTCTCGAGAGGAACGTACACCTTTGAGTGCTAAACGATATATGCTTGTCCCCTTGAGTTTATTTACAAAGGCAACATAGAACTACATGAGTGCCCTATTATTTTGGAATTATTCCGCTTCGCTTGGCCTTATTTACACATTAATTGAGTTTTTGGTCATTTAATGTGCATAATTCAAATTTGAACTACAAGCACATGCCCCTGCACCAAAGTTGGTTGAAAAATCACATTTGTGTCCTTGGTGATTTTTTATCTTCCTTCCATCTATATAGGTCCTAATGCGTTTTTCGAGGCTAACTTTTGACCAAACGTTAGAGCAATAATATATGACATGCAACTTACACAAAGCATACCTTCAAATTTGTATGTCAAAGGAGCTTCCAATAATATAATTTTCATAGTATACATCTCATGTGCTATTAATCTTGTCAATAGTCAAAGGCTGTCTTGAAAAACACATTAGGCCCTATATAGATGGAAGGAGGGAGTAGGTCCCATGCAAAAAATGAGAATAAGATTCAAACATCCGGGCATCGTGGCTCGTCGAGAACATTGAGAAACTTGGTTTTAAAATCATGAAACTTGGCATGGTGTCATGTCATGGTAGTACCATGTCGTGGTAAAAAAATTGGCCGAATAGGAACAAATTTTGGTATAAGCTTCTTGCAAATCGGAGCTTCTCTCAAGAAGGCTCGTGGTTCTGGGAGGGAACGTGTCACCTTTGTGTGCATAATTCAAATTTGAAATACAAGCACATGTTCCAAAGGCACCAAAGTTGGTTGAAAATCACATGTGTGTCCTCGGTAAATTTCTAGGTTCCATGCAAGAAATGGGAATGAAATTCAAAATTCTGGGCATCGTGGTTGGGTTGGAAACATTGAGAAACTTAATTTTTAATTCCTGTAAATCCAAAACACGATGAAAATAATGAATTTGGCTTGGTGCCATGACATGGCACCAACATGCTGTGGTAAATTTGCAGTCCGATTTATGGCTACACATTAACAATCAACAAAGTCATTTTGGAACAAGTGCTGTCACGCTACAATCGGAAACACAAGTATTATTGAAACCGTATGCTTCTACTTACTAGTACCATTTACGTGCCGCCACGCCGTCCCCATTTTTTATTAGCTAGAGGCACCGTAGGTAGCTATTTGAGTACGAGAGGCGGCGATCGTGACCTTGTGCGTGCTTATCGGGAGGAGAGCCTTTGACCTCCATCTGCCGCCCACCTCTCTCCCAAGGTCTCCATTAATGGCGCCCGAGCCTCTCTTTAATGGCGTGGCTATGTCTCACTCGATCGAGATTTAAGAGAGAAAAGAAAATCTGAAAGCACGGATCTTGATGTAAGATCCGACGGACCTATATAGCATCTATCGCGACTTATAGCAAGACCGATGAATATATAATGACGATTAATTTTTTTGATCAAAGAAGGGCTTGCCCTTCCGATTTTCATTACTGAAAACCACCACAATTCACAAGAAGTTCAGCACAACTCCAGCCTAACACGAAGGACTAAAAGCTACCATATTGAAATCGCGAATATCCCAAGAGGCCAACAAAGGCCAAACATCCGCTAGAACCCAACATTTCACAATCGATGACACAATCCACATCCTAAACCGATTATTACATCAAAAGAAACCAGGAAACTCAAGGAAGCCCAGAAGAACTAGAAGAACATCAACGCTGTGGTCGCCACAAGAAGAGTTTTCTTCATTCCAGCCTCGCAACATTGATCTTCCACAAAAGATAAGGACGATTAATTGTCTTACATAATTAGAAAGATAATTAAAAGCTACATGCGGCTGCGCCTCAAATACACAAGGGCAAAAGAAGAAGGAAGACAAGGATCTGCTCACGATCTCTACTTTCTTGATGTTGTCAGCAGTCATGGAACTAGTCTCCACGGGCGAAGCGGCGATGAGTTCTTTTCGTCCTCAAGACGCTGCTTGAGAACATCCACGATTCTCCACCAGCCTTTGGCGCCGGTGAGCATGTCATTCTCGCCCATAAGTTTCTTGACGATGACGCCGTCCTCTTCAACAAGGCACTGGTCTCTCCTCGCTGGTCTCGCACTTCGGACGATCTTCCCTCAAGAGGTCGCCTTTGGCCCGGAGCCTCTCATTGCCCTCCCTTAGTTGCCGGATGACGCCGTAGCCTGTTCAAACGAGGCTTTCATGTCGTCCCGCAACCTCGCTTAGCCGAGATCTGATCCATCTCGCTATGGACGATCGCATGCATGCGCCGTAATAGCCGCCGCCTGCGCGAGAAATTTTTTTTCCTGAAGCCGCGGCGCCAAGGACATCTCGCTGCATTCGTGGCGCAGGCGGGACATCTCCGCTGCCGCATGGGCGCGGACCGGGACTTGCGGCATCGACGGTGTGGCGGGACCTCCGCGGTTACTTCAAGTAGCGCGCAGACCTCTCTCAGGCTGCTACTTCCACGTGGCTAGGGCTGCAAGAAAAGCTCGAGGCTCGTGAGCCGCCGAGATCGACTGCTTTTTGACTCTCCACTCGAGATCGACTTTAAAAAGAAACGAGCTGAGTTTGAACACTTTATGTAGCTCGACCGAGAAACAAGTTTATCTTGAGCCATCATATTCGCCGATTTTAGCTCGATAGCTCGATAAAATGTCATTATGTTAAATAATCATGCCTTATATTAAATGGAAATACGATAATTTATTACCATCTATGTTGTCCATAATTTTTCTCCATTTTATTTACCAACGAACATGGAAACTTAACTAAGTGCAGAGAAGATTTAGGCCTCATTATGGCACGTGGTCGACTATGTGTTAAATAACCTATGTTTTTGACAAAGTTCCCAACATATTCACCTTAATTTTTTAGTTTTTCATCCATAGATTCATATTTTTACCATCTCATTTAGCTCAAATCCAGCTCGAGATCGACTCGAGATCGCTATGCGTGAAAGCACGAGTCATGTTCTATAGCTCGATCATGAGTTTCACTCAATTTGAGCTCGCTCAAATTTTCATATGAGTTGAGCTGAGCTAACTCCAACTCGCCGAGCTCGACTGCTTTGCAGCCCCACACGCCGGGCGGGATATGTCTGCCGCTCTCGCAGCGCAGGCGGGACATCTCTCGTGCTTCCACTTCCATGCTCGCCTCCATGGTGGCAATCTCGACCAGAACTCACGCTGGCCATGGCGTACGCAAGGGAAGGATGCTGAATGACTTGTTTGTTTTTGTGGATGAGGAGTTGAGGAGGAATGTGCAGTCATCTTGGCATACTAGTACTTATAACCGAGTACTAATACGCTTCCTAAGTGGGAAACCGCTTAGGTTGTGATCGTGTGAACAGGTTTGAATTCAATATAGCGGGTACTAATACGCCCTAAGTGGGAAACCGCTTAGGTTGTGATCGTGTGAACAGGTTTGCAATTCAATATAGCGGAGTAATTTGAATGTGACGAAACGCAAGCTCAAAATTTATTGACGGTTCTAGTTTCAAGGCGTAATTATTCCTGATGGAGTACTTCTTTTTCTACTCCCTCCTTTCCGGTTTTATAGGGCTTATCTCAAAATTTTAGTTTTTCCATTTTATAAGGCTCAATTTGGTTGTTCCCCAACACATGTTCAGATTCCAAGGTGCATTAAATCATTGCATGCAAGTATTAAGAGAAAATTGACCAATGCATGTACTTTATGCATGCATGTATTGCAACTAATGCAGTGATAAACATAATTTTTTGAGAAAAACAAGAGCATTAATTAGGTGCTTTTGCAAACTACAAAAAATATTCCACCACTCACCATCTTGGTTGGTGAGATTTTGAATTAAGCCCTATAAACCGGAAAGGAGGAGTACCGCTGTGTACGCAAGCAATAACCGCACAAATCAGATACATATCTTACGGTTAATGGGGCATTCGACAGAATAGCTGCTGCAGCTCTAGGCTAGTCTTTTTTTCAAACGATTAAACATATCTCTTGGGATTCTCGCACGCACCATCGTGCCACCCACAAAAACTTGTACTCTGAGTTTAGTAGTACGTTATACAGAAGAGAAGAGGTGCACACACGCACTCGCCCTCTCACACACGTGTCTGTTTTTTCTCGAAAAGGAGGATGATGACCCCGCCTCTCGTGATCCGGGAGTCACACACGATCTCAGTAGCAACGAATTGTAGTGTTCTCAACCATCCGATTGGCTCTATCATGGATGTACCTATATACTAAAACATGTCTAGATACATCTATATTTTGACAAATGGAAGGCATGTATTGTGGAACTAGGAGAAGCTTGTCATCAAAATGGATAAAAAGGACGATCTAGAACTAAAATACGCCTACATACATCTCCTTTATCCATTTTGATGACAAGTAGTACTTCTTACCCAAAGGAACTTTATATCCAATGACACAAAATATCCGCTCGACCGTTGGAAATTACCGATCTCATGTCAAGTAATTGCGATCGCCACCAAAACCCACCATTTCTTAAGCTAAAGTAGACCAAGGTAATCCCTACATTAGCATATTACTAAGATAAACGTAAGGCACCAGAGAAACATTTAGGACGGAGCTTGTCAATCTGAATGTGGAGGGACACAAGCTTAGCCCTCCTGCCAAAGAGCTTGGGCGGAACTCGTCAAGAAGGTCAGCTCCGCACGCCGACGCCGCCGGGTCCTTGCTGCTTGTCACCTCCATTTCCACCTTGATGGAGTCGGTCGTGCCTTTGGGCTCCTCACAGGGCCGCTTGCCCACAGCTTGGCAAGTAGTGCGGCAGTGGGGATGCCCCGCTCGATGCGTGACGACCGACACGGCGATAGGGCGCTACCGATGTCGAGCACGCCACGACCAAGAAAAATGCGCCGCGTGTCCTCCTCCACAACAGCAGGAGCCGTGGTTCGGCTAAAAGGGCACTTGCACCGGAGCACCTGTCCGCATCGATCCTGTGCACGGACATGGGATGCACGGTGTGCGATGTGGTAGAGCACCGCGGCGGGCCTTCAGAGCCGCAGACGGCACGGGCATTTGCACGGCGCGAAATGAGACATGCTCGGTGATCGGCGAAGCTTGTGGTAAGTGACGAGAGCCCACAACCTTCGTATGGGCACTCCACCCTCACCGATTTAAAGGATTTGAGTCCACCGCCGTTCCGCACGCCGAAGCCACCGCCAGGCCGCACTTCCGCACCGCTTAGTTCCCGGGCGCCGACGTGGCAGTTCACAAGAGCCAGGTGCCCTCTCGAGGGAGTCCTCGATTAGGGGTATCCGACAGCCGGACTATATACATCATCCGGACTATTGAAGCGTGAAGATACAAGACTCAAGACTTTGTCCCGTGTCCGGATGGAACTCTCTCGTGGAAGGCAAGCTTACGATCTGGATATTATATTTCCTTCCTTGTAACCGACTTCGTAAATCCTAGCCCTCTCCGTGTCTATATAAACCGGAGAGGTTGGTCCTTAGAAGGCCGATCACAATTACAATCATACCATCATAGGCTAGCTTCTAGGGTTTAGACTCCGCGATCTCGTGGTAGATCTACTCTTGTACTACCCATATCTTCAATATTAATCTAGCAGGAAGTAGGGTTTTACCTCCATCGAGAGGGCCCGAACCTGGGTAAACATTGTGTCCCTTGCTTCCTGTTACCATCAGCCTAAGACGCACGATCGGGACCCCTACCCGAGATCCACCGATTTTGACACCGACATTGGTGCTTTCATTGAGAGTTCCTCCGTCGTCGCACAGGCTCGATGGCTCCTCCAACATCGCCACAACACGATCCCGGTGAGACCTTTCCCCGGACAGATCTTCGTGTTCAGCCGCTTTGTTCTCAAGGGCCAACTCGCTGGCCATCTAGAGCAGATCGACACCACGCCCTGCCACCAAATCAGGTTCGAAAATCTGAACTACACGGCGGACATTCACGGAGACTTGATCTTTGATGGATTCGCCTATGCCAGAGCATCGGACAACACGACGAGCACGGCTTAGACCTGCCGTCGGACGGTCGGTATCACTTCGCAAAGAGTCTTTAACCTAACCGAGCTGGCTGCGCTGCCTAAGGATCGGAGGGATGGACCCCACCCCGTGTCGCACACTCATCGGGCGGTGGAGCCAACACGGTCTTAACTCTGTGGTGGCTGCGACCTGCACCCCCGGAGTTGTATCCGGACGTTGGTTCCAATTGCACTCCCGAGCCACCGAGCCAGGTTGGGCTCCGTAATGGAGTTCACCGCTGGATATCTTCCAAAGACTCGCCTTTGGCGCACATGCTGACTCATTAAAGTCTCTCTCTTTGTCGAGGCTCTTGGCTGAACTATGTCCGCCGAGTGGGAGGCAAAGCGATGAAGGAATTCGCTGCTCACCCACCACCCGCTTCATTGCCACGGTCGATGATTTAACCGAGGTACTGGACTTCGACTTCGAGGACATCGACGGTATGGATGACGATGCAGGAGAAGAACATGAACCACCGCTCACTGGCGGTGGACAGCCACCTCGTCCTATGATATATATATGATGGACACTCAAGGAAACAAATGGCGATGAGGCAACGGAGGATAAAACCTCGTGGAAAAAGCAAAGAATGGGCGCTGCCGGCCACTCCAAGCCCCGCCACAAAGAATACCGCCAGAGATGAAAACAATCCGAGTGGTGCCAAGAAGAATACAACCTCGATCAGCCCGCCGAGCAGGCGTAACAGAGGATGAGCAGGTCAGCCTGTAAGAACAGGTGATGGATGAATACCCGAGGAGGACAGCTACATGCCCCTCCAAGACGAGATTAGCCTCATGCATTTACAAGTTCAGCGTGCTTGAGGATCCTCAGAGAGCAGAGCGCCTGCCGCCGGGCTTATAGCCACCGCGAGGAGCCCGAAAAAGAAGCAACAACAACTCAAAGCTGATTAAGACCTGCTCACGTATTAAATGGATCAAGTCCCGCAGCCGAGGAATATGGACTCGAGCGCCATAGGGCTGACCGCCACCTCGTGGTCGGATAAACGGCATATCAGCCAAAGATACCAGCCAGCACCCCACGCCAACATACTACGCCCGGGCAATAGGCAGTGACCTGCAAGATATATCGAAAACAGAGCAGACAACCACGATCAATCTATGGATCGCAAGACGCTCAAAGACGCGATTTACGCTACCGCCACGCGATACACCTTCAACAAGTCCGCCGGGCTGAACATAGCCACCCGTAGCACCAATCACAGAGCTACATAGCCCGCATAGAGGCGCCACAAGACCCTCTCGCTTCACCGACGTAAGTGATGGATCATGAATTCTAGAAGGGTTCAAACTCAGAACATTGAATCATACGATGGCACAACAGACCCTGCGTATGGATCAAGATTTTCTCCACATTCACATGGCCCGGAGACGATCTACATGCCATCAAATATCTCCCCTTAAGCTCAAAGGACCAGCCCGACATTACAAATAGTCTCGCCAAAGAAATTCCATTGGCAGCTGGAAAACTCGAAGATGCATTCTCGACAACTTCCGTGGCACATATGTGCGACCACCATATGCCGATGACCTGAGCCACATTACTCAACAACCTCGAGAGTCAGCCAGAAATTCGACTCGGTTCCTAACTAAAAGAACCAAATAGTCGATCGTCTGACGCCAAAGCCCCGGCGGCTTTTAAGCACAATATCCATGACGAGTGGCTCGCCCGACACCTCGGCAAGGAAAACCCAAGTCAATGGCAGCTCACAACACTAATGACCCGCTTATGCTGGCGAGGATAGCTGGTTGGCTCGCAGCAGCACTACGCCACATTCTGGCACTCCGGACGGCCGCAGCAATAACGACAAGCCATGGCGTAATAGACATAAGCGACGGAACAACAGCGACAACACTGAAGACACGGCAGTCAACGCCGGATTCAACGGATCCAAGTCTGGTCAGCGAAAGAAGCCATTCAAAAGAAATAATCAGGGACCGTCCAGTCTAGACAGTATACTGGAGCGCTCGTGCCAAATTCATGGCACGCCGGACAAGCCAGCCAACCACACCAATAGAGACTACTGGGTGTTCAAACAGGCCGGCAAAATAAACACCAAAAACAAGGACAAGGGGCTACACAGCGACGATGACGAAGAGCCCCGGAGTCCGAACACGGGGGGACAGAAGAAATTTCCCCCCAGGTGAAAACGGTCAACATGATTTACGCCACGCACATTCCCAAGCGGGAATGAAAGCGAGCACTACAGGACATCTATGCGATGGAGCCAGTCGCCCCCAAATTTAACCCATGGTCAGCTTGCCCGATCACCTTTGACCGTAGGGATCACCCTACTAGCACTGGCCACGGCGGCTCACCCGCATTGGTCCTAGACCCAATCATCGATGGATTCCATCTCATGCGAGTCCTTATGGACGTGGCAGCAGCCCGAACCTCGCTTTATCAGACACAAGAAATGGGCATTGACCCTTCAAGGATCAAGGCCACCAAAACCACCTTTAAAGGTGTGATTCTCGAGTAGAGGCTGCTGCACGGCTCTATAACATTGAAGTGGTCTTTGGATCTCCGGATAACTTCCGGGCGAAGAGTTAATCTTTGATATCCTCCTTTCCGCAGTGGGTTACCACGCACCGCTTCGGACGAACCGCATTCACTAGATTCAATGCGTACCACACTACGCATACCTCAAGCTCAAGATGCCAGACCACGCTGGGTCATAATAGTGAACGGAAATATGGACCGCCTTCCGAATGTAAGAGCATACCGCAGCCCTTGCGGCGGAAGTACAATGTGGCCTCCTCCGACAAACCAATCCGCGATAACAACTTCAAGCACCGCTAAGAGAGTCCGGAGCACCCCGCAACAGGATCATCAGGCACGCCAAGATCGCGAGTAGCAGTCCGCCTCCGCTTAAGCCCCATCAAAGCAGCATTCGTGCTATGCGCATAACAATTACGCACTCAAGATACCATGGGCGAGGCGGAGGCACAACAACGACTACCAAAAGTGCGGATAACCGCCACATACCTTCATAACCTGTCCTTCTTCTTTTCAAGACATTGCTTTAGAGCAGCCTCTTCAAGAGCCGACTATCGGACTTACATAGGAGAGAAACCAAGGAGGCAACAGGCTTCACAAGACAGTATGAAACACCTGTGTGGAATCTATTTACCATCATTATACCTGTTTTATATATCCATACGCTGCCTCCCCTCGGATAGGACATGTTAAATAGTCCTATTTATCTCCTCTTAATGCATTCATTGTAAACATATGCTTAAACGTATTTTCATCAATGGGAGATTATATATAGTGTCAGCTCATTATTCTTATTTGAACATTTTTCTTACAAATGTTTCTTTGATATTGCATCCGTACACTTTGGTACGGTCCGTTTGCCAGGGGCTTCCTATGGTGCCCCGTTCTACGGCAAATAAAGTCCGAACACTTTAAACAAAGGCGGCACCCGAACTTATAGCACTATATGCATCAGCTTCAATCATGTCTTGGGTCTACAGCTAGGTTAGCCTGCCCTTGTTTTGGTACCTTACATTCCATTATATTGGCTAAGGTAGCGAGGAGAACTATCACATTGTGTCCCGGTTCTTCCTGGACGGGCACCTCAAGAGAGAAAGCCAAAACTGACCGGCATGATGAGGCAAGAGCTGGTCGCTGTTCGAGAGGTCTTAAAATCCTTAAAGATTTTTTTTCTTTTAGGCGATGAGTCGGCCTTGTCCGATGAAGGAGATATAGCGCCTCAATTCGCCCTCCGAATCCTAGGGCTTTGGCTTAAATTTAAAATTATAGACTTCTATGGCTAAGGAAAGTTATAAAGCCACATAGTCTCGATTGCCTTGTTCGCTACCGATACCTCCTTAAGGGACCAAACATTTGATAAAGAGTATCCGGTTTTTCCAGAACACCCCGGCACTAGGTATGTGGGGCGGAAGTCGACGATCGGCCTACTTTCAGAATTTGATAAACAAATACACAGATGGTAATATTTTAAATCAAAACAGTGCTACATAGCATGTGCAACTCGTCCTTAAATTACAACAAAGCAGAGGTACATTTAGTCAAATATCTTGTCTTTAGTACATTCTGCCGCCACGCAGACAAGCGCCTTCATAACGCCATCATAGTACTTTCTCGGATGGCGATGCGCCTTGCCCTCCGCAGCCCGCCCTTCACTAGCTTCTCCGATCCAGCTTGCCCTAATGCACCTTCAAGACGGGCAAATGTTCGGCGGCACCCTCAATGCAAACGGATCGCTGATTACTTCAAGCCGCGGACAACATTCACCATCCGCTTGATCAGGCCAAGTAGCTAGTGGGAGGGGCTCACTGTGCCACATCCGGACTATGAAATCTTTCATAGCCACTTCGCCGCCTCAGGAGTTCGACCAACTGGGTCAGCTGGTCACTGAGGCATCAGATGTTCGGCCCAAAGATACCGGGACCAGAACATCTTCTCCGCTGAGCCCTCCTCGCACGGTAGAACTCCGCGGCGCCCGAGATGGTGCGTGGCAGATCTGCGAATGCCCCTCGAGAGCTCCGACCGTAAGTAAAAGAAACACCTCTCCACATGTTTGCTTCACATAAAGAATTTCTTACCCGCCATTATCTTTTTGGCCTCCTGATTTCCTGTCAGTGCCTTCTCGGCTTCGCCTTGGCATCTCTCATACTCACAAGGGCCTTTGCAAGCTCGGCTTCTTTCACCTTCAGATCATGCTCCACGGACTCAACTCTTGCCGAGGTCCCGAGCTCTTGCAGACTCGCCCACTCTAGCACTTTGCTTCTCGCGCCCTTGCATTCCAAGGACGCTTTGTCTTCGCCCTGATAGCTTTTCTTTAGGGACGCCACTTCGGGCGGTGGACCTCGTTATACGCCACGACGCTTCGCCGCCGACTAAACAATTTCATCTATCTTTACATACATAAGAGCGGAGAATCACCACCTTCGATCTCTTCGAGCCGCTTCGGTGAGGTCGAGCCTCCTCATACCGCTTCCAGTCCCGCTTTTAGTTCGAAACCTCGCTGTGCGGGCAGCAGCGCAAGCAGCACGGCTGCTTATTCACATAAACGCTTATTAGACTCTCGCGGATTATATCGACCCTTCGCTTGGCTTTTCTTTCCAACACCAAACGGAGTATCAGGCTACTACCTATCGGGTGGTAATTTCACACATTTTTATTACTTACCTCAAGCCCGTCAGAGGCTTGTGTGTAGGCTGTTAGTCCGCTTACGGATATAACTTTGAATCACCGCACTCATAAGAGTACGGTGCTCGCCATCCATGGAAGCGCCAAGCTGCTTCCACCAGATTATCCGCATACCGCGCGACGGATATCTCGCACGGACGGCTCGCCTCCCTAACGAGGGATGCTCACTAAACCGAACCGCTAAGGTTCCGGAACGATGTTCGGTCGAGTCCGCTTTGTCATGCTCTCATCGACGCGATCCACGGGATCTTGAACTCGCGGTCCGACATCCGAACTCCGCCTTGGGGCTCTCTGTGGTCACCTCCTCGCCAAGGAACCTTCGACAACACTCTATGTCATCCGCAGTCGAGGAGTGGTGGCCGCCGGGAGCGAAGTTCATCTCAAGCGCCAGAGACCCATTCAAGACGACACTCCTGTGATGAGCCCTCGCCGGACTGCATATATGTTCGCGCCATTAAACAACTCGTGAAGTAAAATCACGATAGAGTGCGGACACTTACAATCGCGCTTAGGGCTTCTCTGCAGCCACTCTTCCTCGCTATGAGCGCCGTGGGGAGTAGTCCGAAGGGACGCTTTTCCTCTTCTGGTATCTCACCCTCCGGGCGGCTTCTTTTTTTTTCTCCTCCCAACAAGTAGGAGGTAGAGTTTTTCTGCTTCCTCCCCGCTGGAGGAATCTGTTTCGCCGCCATCGAACGACGGGGTATGATGGCCTCATGCCGATGGCCTCTCCCGCCCCATGGCCTGCCTCTCAGCCCCCATCCTTTCGGATGGGGTGGCTTCTTCTTCTTCCTCCTCTTTGGGAAGGAGTGTTCTCATCGCCTTCAGACGAGGCTTCCGCACATTCCTTACGCCGAGACCCTTCCCGTCCCTCGGGTTTCTTCTCCTAAGGCCTTGTAGGGCGCGGATCAAGATCTCCGTTAGGAGAGCATCATCTCGATCTTCCGGCAGCGGAGCCGACAGTCAATCTGCTCCGCTGTCTCCACATAGTCCCGATCAAATATACACAATACTTAAGACTTCTATGAATGTATGGGGAAAACCGAATCCGTGGTAGTCCTGTAACTCACCGGACGCTGGGCTGCGCGCATGAAGTCCGCGGTCCTCGGATGTGGGAGGAGGTACTGAGGCCTTGAACAACACCTCCATTCGCCTTTTATGCGCCATGTCATAAAGCCTCCGGCTGCCCGTGTTCGCCGAACGAACTCCCACAAATTGAATGCCCGCCTTTGGCACGGCAGATCCGCGAACTAGCATGACTCGGATCATGTTGACAAGCTTGATGTTCTTGTCCTTCATGCTCTTGATGCAGCTTTTGGAGCCCGTTAGCTCAGAGGTTCACCCCTGTGCCAGCCCTTCTTTTCCTGTGAGATGAGCCGCATGGGGTTCCGGATTGGAACTCGGGGCCGCTGCCTGGGCTTGGCGCCATGCTCGGGTGATGTAGAACCACCCCAATTGCCACCCTTTCATGGTCTCCGCAAGGAGCCGCTGCCATGTGACATTAGGCATCCTGCCCACCATGGCCCCCTCCAAGACTCCGCTTGCTGGCCGCCACGCATCTTCGGCTTCATGCAAGATTTGCAGCCACAGTCAAGTGAGGCCTGGCTGGGGAGGAAGGCTCACATACCACGATGAACGCCGAGATGTTGAGGATGAAATTCGGCCAGATCATGGAAATTCAGCCCGTAGTAGAACATGAGCCCGCAGACATTAAGGGATGAAGTGGAAACCCCAGTCCACGGACGGCGGGCGACGAACACGACCTCTCGTGGGGTCCTGGGCCGAATGACCTGCCAGTCTCAGCAGCCGGTGCGCAATGTCTCAGGGCTGGCATCCGCCGCCTCAAGATTTATGGCGTGCTCACTCACGGTGGAAGCCACCCACTTGCCTCCTGCTCCGACATGTTTAGCTATGCGGAGAAGACTTGGGCTTGGGCGCTGGAGCTCGAGGAGGCAAGAGGGCAAAGGAGGAAGAAGGCATGGGTAAAATGGGGAACTCTTATCCCTTTATAGAGGCGACGAAAAGCAAGGTGCCTCCCCACTTGCTCGCTGGGGAATCGCTGAGCCTCAAGCGCCACGATTGATGGCGGTGGGATTTCCCATACTTGTACCGATGAGAATCCCGTGATAAGGGGACACGATCTCCGCTTTGACAAGACGTGTCAAGGAAACCACTCGCAATATGCGCTGTGGCGTGGCTGGGGAAAACGGTTCAATAATGACCCGATCAGAATGACACGTCATGTTGCCTAAAAAGTTGTCAGAGATTGCATTTGTGAAATACCATTCTCTATGGTGGCATGTGAAGATCATTTTGTGGATCCGACACGGTTCAAGTGTTCGATAATTATTTTGGAGTATTCGAGAAGGAAACCGCCTCGCAATGCCAAGACAAGATCATGCTACCGGACTCATCGCATTGAAGCCCTGTTCAGAGCTACCGAGGAGTCCCGGATTAG
This sequence comes from Aegilops longissima, assembly GCA_021605205.1. NCBI lineage: Eukaryota > Viridiplantae > Streptophyta > Magnoliopsida > Poales > Poaceae > Aegilops > Aegilops longissima. The sequence goes on along the minus strand of JAHIAM010007337.1, from coordinate 22,770 downwards.
GGGTATCCGGACAGCCGGACTATATACATCGTCCTGACTATTGAAGCGTGAAGATACAAGACTCAAGACTTTGTCCTGTCCCGATGGAACTCTCCTTGGCATGGAGGGCAAGCTTGGCAATCTGAATATTATATTTCCTTCCTTGTAACCGACTCCATGTAAACCCTAGCCCTCTCCAAAGGTCTATATAAACCGTAGAGGTTGGTCCTAGAAGGCCGATCACAATTACAAACATACCATCATAGGCTAGGTTCTAGGGTTTAGCCTCACGATCTCGTGGTAGATCTACTCTTGTACAACCCATATCTTCAGATAATCAAGCATGAAGTAGGGTTTTACCTCCATCGAGAGGGCCCAACTCGGGTAAACATTGTGTCCCTTGCTTCCTGTTACCATCAGCCTAAGACGCACAGATCGGGACCCCCTACCCGAGATCCGCCGGTTTTGACACCGACACCCTCCCTTGCACTGCAGAAATCAATTGAACAACACATCAATCAAGAAACCTCCACCTTGCTCAATTAGCCGAAAGGACGAGGTGTATTCAACCTCATACACCGGAGGCGCCAAGGGCGGAGGCACAAGGGGCAGTGGAGCACGGTGAAGTCCATCGAGACCTTAGAGAGCTCCATCACAGTCCTGTTCGGTCTGCATGATCTCGCCTCCTCGCACAACCATCTCTCGACTTGGGCCGGGTATTACAAAGCTTTACCGCACATATTTTATACTATTTAAAGGTGCATTAAATCAACACATGCAAGTATCAAAAGAAGAGTCACTACACACATGCATGCGCTTGTAATTAATGCATCGGTAAACGAAATTATTGAAATATATCGAGTGCAGTTTTTGATGTGTCGCACAACTCGCACATCAATGAGAAGTTTGATTATCCTCTCCTCGTGGACTTAATTGCACCTCGCCTTTGGCGTATGACAGGTTGGCCACACACCGCCGGGCCCACCCGCCATACACGCAAAGGCAGGAGCGCCCCTCCTCGCCCATGAGCGTGGTGGCTGGCAAGACTAGGAGAAGCTGCCACACGCCTCCCTCCGCACGCCGTGGACATGCAGCAGTTCAATCGTGTCGATGGCTGAAGCGCATCGTAGTACTCCTCCAAAGGCAGAGTACTCCATCATTGTTCGACTTCCCAAAGAGGCGTAAGAGCCAAGCATAGCCCGGACGCCGGTGGCGCTTTCATGTAGAGTAGTCTAGGATAGCGGTACCGTGCCTCGTAAGCTTAAAATCGCTGGGGTCGGCTCCATGCTATGTGGCTGTCTCAAGTTAATTTTTTTAAATAGTCTTCCGCCCCACCGCCACCCTCGGGTGATTTTAGTTTGCACGCCATCCGGTCAAGACAGAATATATATTTTAATTTGTTTTTTTCAAAAGGGGACTCTACTCTCTCGATCGTAATCGACAGATACGGCCGTTGGATGCCTATCCAACGGATGTCGTGGCTTTTCTTCAATCTCGGATATTCTTATCTTCGCCGCCAAAAATGATTCCTCCCCGACATCCGGGTGCACCGCTTTGGAGGCTGACTCAGGGCCTACTAAGTTGGAGCGCACTCAAGGGCTTTGTCAACTTAGTCAATATGAACGATTCTAGCTCCAAAGGACTGCACGATGTCCATCCAACGGCCATAGTGCTTCTTCAACCTCCGGTCTTCTTGCTCCAAATACCCAAAGCAGCCACGGTCGTGCTGCATGCTCCCCGCTCGTGGGTCGGGTTGTGATGCCGCTGGAGGCCTCACCACCCCTACTACTCCCACCGCTGCCTGTGGTATCCTCTACTCACCCACACCCCCTCGTTATTCTGCGGCGATGGCAGCCTCATGCCGCAGCCAACCAAAGAACCTCGATTCTCAGACGCTGGGCATCCACCGCTGCTTTTCCTCGGCTCCGTCAGTCCCCTTCCTAGGCTCGCCGCCGCCCACCGCCTTTGGTGCTCTCAAGGCAAGTGGTCAATGTGGTCAACGAATCGATTTCCATCGGAAGAGTACTCAGACGGAGAGGTCGACATCCGGGTCCACGCCGACAACCCAGCTTTTTTGTGATTTGCAAGTAAGTCGCTTTGTCAGCCTGTTGGCTACAAATCTTTCAAGACGAGGAGAGCTTCATTCGGTTGGCCGAGAAAATGGCCTATCAAGAATGAGAAATGGGTCAGTACATTTTAAAACACATCAAACCGCAATTAGTTTCAAATATCTTTTTTTCATTTCGAGATTTTAAATTACATTAATTTTTATGCGTGAGAGTTTGTTGATTTTATATTGATATACATTTATTTTTAAAATCAGTTTGAATGTGAGTCGAAATTTTGGGATTAAAAGAGTTCGACCGCACCAAATATGCAAAATTTCAGATAATTTTTAACCGTACACACATATGGGCTGTAATGCTAACAAAAAGAATATGGGCTAAAAACCTTAAGAATTAGCAAATGGGCTATAAATTATTAGAAGTAATGGCAGATGGGTTGTATGTTGTTTTCCGCAGATTTGAGGCTTTCCTAAAAAGGTTGACGACAGCAAAGGATCGTTGATGTCCATCCAACGTACCGTCAGGCTTCTTCAATCTTCGCTTCTTCCTCGCCCAACCTGCTCAAACAAGCGCCAGCTGGACTGCTCGCCTCCTCCTCCCCAAGGCCGGTCAGTTGTCCGCCAGCAGGCCTCACCGCCCACCATACTCCCATCGCTGGCCTAGCCATCCCTCTACTCACCCACACTGTTGTTATTCTCCCATGACGCAGACGAACCAAGAAACCTCAGACAACAGATTCTCCGTGGGAAACAACTGCCGAAGTCTTCTGCGCCGCCGCCGCCCACCGCCTGGTGCTCTCGGGCAAGCAGCTCGGTCAATATGGTCAACGCATCGACATGCATCTGAAGCGGATCAGGCGTGGAGAGGCCGATAGCTGGTTCCACGGCCGCACGCAAGGAAATGCCTCCTTATTACACGCAAAATAATGATTCTCCACTGACAACAGGGACCCACCAATGGGCCTCTCAGATTTCGCGAAAAACATTACCGCCACCGACAGCTCTGGACCCACCAGCTATATCTTCGCACGCAAGGAAGTGCCTCCTTATTACGCACAAAAAATGAATACTCTCGTTAGCTCGGGACCCAAAGATAGTGGCAGCTGACTTAGGGCCTACTAAGTTGACGCGACGGAGGGCTTTGTCAACTTAGTCAATATGCACGATTCTAGCTCCAAAGGACCGTGACGATGTCCATCCAACGGCCGAGTGCTTCTTCAAGCTCGGTCTTCTTGCTCCACCGCCAAACCAGCGCCGGTCGTGCTCGTGTTCCTCGCCTCCCGTGGCCGGGTCATGCGATGCGGAGGCCTCACCGCCTTACTACTCCCACCGCCGGCCGTGCCATCCTCTACTCACCCACACCCTCGTTATTCTCGCGGCGACGGCAGCCTCACACCGCAATAACCAGTTGAACCTCGATTCTTTCACGCTGCGGCATCCACCGCCGCTGCTTTCCCCGCCCGTCGCCCCTTCCTAGGCCTCGCCATCGCCCACCGCCCGGGTGCTCTCGGCGCGGGCGTGGTCAATATGGTCAAGGAACGGCTTCCATCGGACGTGGATCAGACGCGGAGAGGTCGATACCGGTCCATGGCCGCAGCAAGGAAGTGCTTCCTTATTACGCCGCAAAATAATTATTCTCCACCGACAGCGGGACCCACCGACGGGCAACCGATTTCACGAAAAAAACGCTTCGATCGCTGGGACCCACCAGCTACATCTTCGCACGCAAGGAAGTACGTCCGGCAAAAAAACGATTCGCTTCGACCGCTGGGACCCACCAGCTACATCTTCGCACGCAAGGAAGTGCTCGATACCGGACCCACCTGGTCGAAGCGCACGTAGCATTGTCATTCTGGTCGCGAACGGTACGCATGCACCGGTCATTGTAGAGGCGCGCACGTGTCGTAGTAGAGGCGCGCACGTAGCATGTATACGTATGTACAGCGGCGAGGGTGCAAGAAAGAAAATACGGCCACGTACGTACATACGGGCAGGGTCTCAAATGCCTACTCGCGCATACGTACGGCCAGGGCTCATGTACACGGTTGGGTCGGAAGGAGAAACAATGTCGTCGTCGTGTTCATGGGGAGGCAACGGAATGCGTCGTGTTCATCGGGAGGCAACGAAATGCGTCGTGTTCATCGGGAGGCAACAGAAGGCGTGGGAGCCAACCGGCTTGGATGGAACAGGCGATGGAAACAAGGCCTGGCGTACCGCACAAAGGAGGAAACGGACCTCCTATGTTCGGTACAGGGTCCTGTTGATCGGGAGGGGTGTGGTGTACCGTAAAACGGAGGAAACGGACCTCCTACGGTCGAAACGGGGGGTCCTGTTGATCGGGAGGTGTGGCGATCGCAAAACGGATTTAAACGGACCTCCTACGGGTCGAAACGGGGTCCCGTTGATCGAGGTGTGGCGCATCGCAAAATGGACGAAACGGACCTCCCACGGTCGAGGTCGAAACGGGGTCCAGTTCATCGGGAGGGTGTGGCGATCGCAAAACGGGACTCCACGGATACCGCTTCATCTCCACCGCCAACCTCCTCCACCTCCACGGCCCCTCGCTCATCCAGCCTCCACCGCCGCCACTCCACCGGCCATCGCTCAACCACCCTCCACCATCTACTGCTCATCCAGCCTCCACACCATGGGGTCCTATTCAACCACCCTCCATGGCAATCCCTCCACCGCTCATCGCTCATCCAGCCCTCCACACCACGGGCTCCTGCTCATCCAGAGGCAACGCCACCGCCACTCGCTCATCCAACCCCTCCCCGCAACGCCAATCGCTCATCCAATCGATCGGCTTTAGTTAGCAGCAGAGCGGCGAATCGCCGATCGGGTTCAGCTAATGCCATCGATCGATCGCCGGGTTCAAGAACGCTGAGTTCGCAGCAGCAATCGCCGTGTTCGCTAGAGCCCAACGCCGCCGGGTTCGCTTAGAGCTAACGCCGACACACACGCCAGACGTACGAGAGAAACACGATCACTCGCCCCGACCGCCACCGTGAATCGAACTCCCCAAATTTTCTCGCCGCTTCTACCACGGTTTTTCCGTCATGGACGGCCCAAAGAATGTCATGTAGCGCTTCTCCGCCCGCCTAGGACGAAAAGCCCATTTTCTCGTCATGATTTTTGTCATAGAAGTAGGAGCCCACCACATCTATGATGATACCGGTTTTGTCACAATTATCGCCATAGAAGTGTCATATGTATGATGTAATTTTTTCGTTCGCCCAAAATGTCACGGATGTGTCTTTTTTTGTAGTGCTGATACACATAGTTGATCCGAGACTATCTTCTCCTTTTTGTCTTCTCCACAACCACCGCTCTATTCCACCTATAGTGCTATATCCATGGCTCACGCCATGTATTGCGTGAAGATTGAAAAAGTTTGAGAACACCAAAAGTATGAAACAATTGCTTGGCTTGTCATCGGGTTGTGCATGATTTAAATATTTTGTGTGGTGAAGATAGAGCATAGCCGACTATATGATTTTGTAGGGTTAACTTTCTTTGGCCATGTTATTTTGAGAAGACATGATTGCTTCATTAGTATGCTTGAAGTATTATTACTTTTATGTCAATATTAAACTTTTATCTTGAATCTTTCAGATCTGAATATTCATACCACAAATAAGAGAATTACATTGAAAATTATGCTACGTAGCATTCCACATCAAAAATTCTGTTTTTATCATTTACCTACTCGATGACGAGAAGGAATTAAGCTTGGGGATGCTTGATACGTCTCCAAAGTATCTATAATTTTTGATTGTTCCATGCTATATTCTGTTTTGAATGTTTAATGGGCTTTATTATACACTTTTATATTATTTTGGGACTAACCTATTAACCGGAGGCCCAGCCCTAATTGATGTTTTTTTGCCTATTTCAAAGTTTCAAGGAAAGGAATATCAAATGGAGTCCAAACGGAATGAAACCTTCGAACGTGATTTTCGAACAAACGTGATCCGAGGACTTGGAGGACGTTGTTAACTAACAAGGAGGCTATGAGGTAGGGGCACGCCACCCCCCGGGCGCACCTCGACCCTCGTGGCCCCTCATAGCTCTCCCGACCACCTCCTTCGCTTATATATACTCATATACCATGGAAACATCAAAGACGGAGCAAAACCCTATTTCCACCATCGCAACCTTCTCGCACTCGTGAGATCCCATCTTGGGCTTTTTTCTCGCGCGTCACGAGGGGGCATTGATCACGGAGGGCTTGTACATCAACACCGTAGCCTCCCCGATGATGTGTGAGTAGTTTACCTCGCACCTTCGGGTCCATAGTTATTAGCTAGATGGCTTCTTCTCTCTTTGATCTCAATACAAAGTTCTCTCGATTCTCTTAGAGATCTATTTGATGTAACTCTTCTTTTATGTGTGTTTGTTTAGATCCGATGAATTTTGGGTTTATGATCAAGATTATCTATGAACAATATTTGAATCTCCTCTAATTCTTTTATGTATGATTGGTTATCTTTGCAAGTCTCTTCAATTATCAGTTTGGTTTGGCCTACTAGATTGATCTTTCTTGCAATGGGAGAAGTGCTTAGCTTTTGATTCAATCTCGCTGTACTCGATCCTAGTGACAGTAGGGGAAACGACACGTATTGTATTATTGCCATCGAGGATAAAAAGATGGGGTTTATATCATATTGCATGAGTTTATCCTTCTACATCATGTCATCTTGCTTAAAGCTGCTACTCCATTCTTATGAACTTAATACTCTAGATGCATGTTGGATAGCGATCGATGTGTGGAGTAATAGTAGTAGATGCAGCAGAGTCGGTCTACTTGTCACGGACGTGATGCCTATATACATGATCATACCTAGATATTCTCATAACTATGCTCAATTCTATCAATTGCTCGACAAGAATTGCTTACCCACCGTAATACTTATGCTATCTTGAGAGAAGCCACTAGTGAAACCTATGGCCCCGGTCTATTTTCCATCATATTAATCTTCCATCAACAAGCTATTTCTATTACCGCATTTTGCAATCTTTACTTTTAGTCTTTATCATAAAATACCAAAAGTATTATCTTATCATCTCTATCGATCTCACTCGTAAGTGACCGTGAAGGGATTGACAACCCTTTATCACATTGGTTGCAGGTTCTTATTTGTTAGTGTAGGTGCGTGACTGAGCGTGGTCTCCTAATGGATTGGTACCTTGGTTCTCAAAAACAGAGGGAAATACTTACGCTACTTTTATCGCATCACCCTTTCCTCTTCTAGGGAAAACCAACATAGTGCTCAAGAGGTAGCAGGCTCCCAAATACTCCACAATATGGCAACAAAGTCCTAACACTTTTTATAGTATAGTTCGTCACCCCTAATTTAGCATTATATGCATTGGTTCAATCATGTCTTTGGTCAATAGTTGCTGCTGCTCATGTGCTTGCTACCACGCTCCGCTATATCGGCTAAGGTATTAAAGGAGAACTATCGCGATTGTGCCCTGGTTTATGCAAAGGAGCACCTCAAGAGAGAAAGCAGAAACCGACTTCATGATGCGGCGAGAGCCGGTCACCTGTTCGAGGTTGCAAATCGTTGAGATTTCTTCCAAGCATGCCAAGGATTGGTACTTCCCGATCGACGCTTATAGCATTCTAGTTTGGAAACTAGGGGCTGATGTGGAGTCCTCGATTAGGGGTCCTCGACGGCCGGACTATATACTTTGGCCGGACTGTTGACTATGAAGATACAAGATTGAAGACTTCGCCCGTGTCCGGTGGACTCTCCTTGCCTCGAAGGCAAGCTTGGCAATTCAGATATGTAGATCTCCTCCTTGTAACCGACTGTAACCCTAGCCCCTCCGTGTCTATATAAACCGGAGGGTTTAGTCCGTAGGAGAACAACAATCATAATCATAGGCTAGCTTCTAGGTTTAGCCTCACGATCTCGTGGTATATCTACTCTGTAATACTCATATCATCAAGATCAATCAAGTAGGAAGTAGGGTATTACCTCCATCGAGAGGGCCCAACCTGGTAAACATTGTGTCCCCACTTCCTGTTACCATCCGCTTTAGACACACAGCTCGGGACCCCTACCCGAGATCCGCCGGTTTTGACACCGACATTGGTGCTTTCGCTGAGAGTTCCATCGCGTCAGCCACGATAAAGGCTTGATGGCCCTTCGATCATCGGCAACGATGCGATCCAGAGGAGGTTTTCCTCCCGGATAGATCTTCTTATTCGGCGGCTTGCATTATGGGCCAACTCGCTGGCCATCCGAGCAGATCGAGCTACGCCCGCCATCGTGTCAGGTTTGAAGCTTGAACTATACCGCCGACATCCGCGGAGACTAGATCTTCGACGGATTCGAGCCCATGTCAAAGCGCCAGACAATACGGCGAGCATGACTTAGCTCGCCCGACGGTGTTCGGATATCACACTGGGCTAATCCGCCCTCAATCCGGAGTAGATCGCGCCGTCCCCGAGGACGGGTGGATGGACCCCACCATGGAGGCCGACACTCAAGGGTGATAGAGCCAATATCGATTTCACCTCCTATGAGACCTGTGTTGCCGGACACTTGAATTCGCCTCGCCACGGCTACGAACCACCTACATCCGCGTTTATTGAATCTGATTTGGCACCGATCATGGAGTTTTCTCCACGGATATTTTTCAAAGACTCGCCTCGGGCGACGTAAGCAAATTATTAAGGTCTCTCTCTTGTCAGAGACCTTGGTCAACTATGTCCGCTTGAGGGAAGCGGACGACAAGAAATTCGCTCCCCACCCACCACCCACTTAATAGCCACTGCCGATTTACTTAACCGACATGCTCAATTTCGTTCAAGACATCGACGGTATGGACGATTTATGCAGTGAGAAGAACAGAACCACCGCCCATAGGGCGCTGGACTGCCACCTCATCATATGATATATACATGGTGGACACCCCAAAGAAAGTGATGGCATAAGGCAACGGAGGATAATCCTCCGAGAAGCAATCACATCAAGGCCATCGGGCGCCGCCTAAGCCCCGCCATAGCAAAATCAACGATACCGCACAAGAGACAATAACACCGCAGATAGTGCCAAGACGAAGACAATCCCTCCACCTGTGTTTCAAGCCGAGGATGGGCAAGCTAGCCCTAAGGAACAGCAGCAGACAGAGAATCAGAGGATGACAATTACATGCCCTCTCCAAGACGAGGTGAGCCTCGCGACGAAGAATTTATCATGCCCGAGGATCCTGCCGAGCAGAGCGCTTGCGCCGACTTATAGCCACAAAGAAAAGCCTCAAGAAAAGCAACAACAGCTTCAAGCTGACCAAGATCTGCTAGCGGATAGATGGACCGAGGTCCTGGCGGCCGAGGAATACGAACTCAAGCGCCCAACCAAGAGTTACCCAAAGCGCAGGTTGCTAACCCAACTCGAGGAGGAAGCATTAAAACCTACACTACCAGCGATGATGCGGTTGATCGCCACCTCGTGGTCGTAGACAGAGCGCATATTAGCTCAAGTCCAGCCCGCACTCGCCGCCACCAAACAAAAACACCAAGGCCCGAGGCAACATGCAGACTCTGCAAGACGCTTTTGGAAAACAAAACAAGACATAAAAGATCGATCCACGGATCACGGGCCGCGCTTCAACGCTGCGATCACGATCGCCATGCCGGATATACTAAAGCAAATCCGCCGGGCCGTAACACAGCAGCATAAGACTCGTATGAACTGCGTCATGACATAGCCCGGCACAGAGGCGCAACACACCCCCTATGCTTCACTGATGAAGTGATGGATCATGAATTCCCAAAGGATTTAAACCCGTGAACATTGAATCATATGATGGTACAACAGACCCCGCGGTATGGATTGAAGATTTCCTCCTACACATCCACATGGCCCGTGGTGACGATCTACACGCCATCAAGTATCTCCCGCTAAAACTCAAAGGGCCGGCTCGGCATTGGCTGAATAATTTGCCGGCAAACTCCATCGGAAGTTGGGAGAACCTGGCAGACGCATTCCTGGACAACTTCCAGGGCACTTATGTGTGACCATCGGATGCTGATGATTTAAGTCACATAACACAACAGCCCGGAGAGTCAGCCAGGAAATTCTGGACTTGGTTCCTAACTAAAAAGAACCAAATTGTCGACTGTCCGGATGTCAAGCCCTAGTGGCCTTTAAACATAACATCCGAGATGAGTGTCTCGCCCTACATCTCGCCAAGAGAAGCCAAATCCATGGCAGCCCTCATGACACTAATGACCCACTTTTGCGGGCAAAGATAGCTGGTTGGCCCATAGCAACGCATAATGCAAGCAACCCCGCACATCGAGGTCGAGATAGCAACGGCAAACCCCGACGCAACAAACACAAGTGCCGCAAAATGGTGAAAACGCCAAGATACAGAGTCATCGCCGGATTTAGTGGCTCTAAGTCCGTCAGCGAAAGGGCCACTCAAAATGACAATTCGTCCGCCTACCGACCGTGATACTCGACCGCCAATGCCAAATTCATGGCACCCCAGAACACCAGCCTATCATACCAACAGAGAATGTCAGCCTTCAAACAAGCCGCAGGTCAGCGCCAAAAACAAAGATAAGGGGTCTCAAAGCAATGATGGCGACGAGGAGCCCAGATCACCGAATACAGGAGGGCAAAAGAAATTTCCCCTGCAAATCCAAACGGTGAACGTGGTAAACGACACCCACACTCCCAATCTGGACCGGATGCGCACCCTTAGGGATGTCGACTTAACGGAACCAGTCGTCCCACAATATAAACTAGGGCCGATCACCTTCAACCGCACAGATCGTCCGGTTAACACCAATCAGGGCAATCCAGCCGCACTAGTCCTCGACGCAATAATTGATGGGTTCCACCTCACACGAGTCCTTATGGATGGAGGTAGCAGTCTAAACCTGCTTTTCCAGGACACAGTGCGCAAGATGGGCATCGATCATTCTGTGATCGCCCACTAAAGCCACCTTCAGAGGTATTATACCAAAGCCGAGGCCACCTGACAGTGCTCCATCGCCTCGAGGTAGTCTTCGATCACCGTACAATTACCGCGTCAGAGTTAATCTTCGACATCGCCCCTTTTCCAAATGATTATCAAGCATCGCCGGACGAACCGCTGCTCGCTTGATTCAACGTGGTGCCACATTACGCCTACCATAAGCTCAAGATGCTTGGCCGCAAGCGCCATCACTGTTAATGGCAAGGCTGAACTTTCCCCGGTACCAAGGAGTATACCGATGCTTTAACAATGTACAACGAGTGGCACCTTTCAATCAAACCTCGAAGTCGACGGCCAGTTCTCCCTGACACCGCCAAAAGACTCCTGACTACTTTATGCAGGATAGCCCGCTCCCCAGTAGCTTAATTAAACACCGGCGAGGGCCGTGATAAGCCACATATCATGCTCAACCGCCTCATGGCACACAAATATTTCTTACATTTTCTTTGCAGATTCACGCTTATGCAGACTAGGAATGGCGATATGAAAGAAGTTCGAACGCCGCAGGAATCCTTAGATATTCCCCGCGATGACCATTCGATTATACTCCGGATCCGACACGGCCCTTCCCCGGTCTCAAAGAGATTCCATACCATATTTATTTATTTTACCGCACTCATACGCATCGACGCATCGCTCAAATACAACATATGGATTTATATGACGCTTATCTGCTGTTATTTCATTGAAACTCTTTGCCAAGTGGCATCCGTGAGACCGTGATATGTCTTAAATATGCCAGGGCTTCATTTTACCCATAATATGGCAATAAAGTCCTAACATTTTCATGGAAGTTCGCACCTCTTAACTTATAGCAGATATGCATCAACTATGAATCATGTCTTGGGTCAAATGTTGGGTTTGCCTGCCCCATGTTTTGCTACCTTATGTTCCACTATATCGCTATATGGCACGGGAGAACTATCACGATTGTGTCCTGTTCTTCCGGACGAGCACCTCAAGAGAGAAAGCGGAAAACTGATCATCATGATACGGCGAGAGCTGGTCACTGTTCGAGAGGTTGTAAAATCTTTAAAGATTTCTCCCGTGATAATGCCATAACTAATGCAACAGGCGATGGATCGGTTTTTCTTCCGATCAAAGCTTATAGAGCCTCGCACGGTCTTTCCGAATACCATTGGCTGCGCCTACCTTCCTTTTCTAAAGCTCCTATGGCTAAGTGAGAGTGATAAAGCCCTATAGTCCGATTGCCTGGTTCACAGTCGAATAGCTCCTTCAAGGACCCAAACTGGATAAAGAGGATCAGGTTTATCCCTAACACCCCTGCATTTACGTAAAGGTAGTAGTTTACGAACGCCAACTCGTGATTAATATATAAACGGCCGCATTGTGAGGATAAACTTTTATATAACAGGCAATAAATAATAGAAATGACCTTGTTCAACATTACAAAGGACAACATGATTGTATTCATGGAAACATAATGTCCTTGGTGCATTGCTCCACCGAAGGCGTGATCCTTTCAGACACTTTCATAATATAATTCGGCTTGTGCTCCTTTTCTCCGGGCGTCCTCGTCATCAGCTTTTCAGCATCCATCTTCCCCAAGGCACCTTTTGCGCTGGCGAAGGCCATTCACAAGACCTCTATATCCGACCGCTTGATGACGCTAAGTCGTAAGGCGACACTCACCACCGCTTCATGAGCCCGGCGAAGCTTCTGAATCGCTCAAGGGCCATAATCGATAATCAAATCCTTCATGGCTAGTTCAGCCACCTATGCAGTTCGATCAGCAGCTTCGCTTGATTGGCAAAAGGCACCGATAATTCGATGCCGACATCGCGACCGTAAGAGCTTATCCGCAGTGTTCCTTTCTTCGCTCAAGAGAATTGGGCGGCATCCTATATGTCATGCGGGCAGTTCCGCAAATACCCCCGGAGAACCGAACTCAACATTAGAAAACATGATTTTTCCTCAAATACTTGCTTTACATGGAAAAAGCCTTACCCGCCGCGATCTTCCTCTCCTCTTGGATCTCCCGCAGGCGCTTGGGTTTCTGCATCGCAAGCGCCCGATGAGCCCCGTGAGTTCGGATTCTTTCTAAGTTAAAGTATGCTCCAAGGTCTCGTGATTTCTCACAACCTCTTGAAGCTCTTGCTTAGCTTCCATAACCCCGGCCTCGTGCTTCTCACGAAGAGCCTGCTCATGGGCTGCCTTTTCCTCGGCCTCGACAACAGCCTTCTTCAGAGCCTCGACTTCGGTCATCGCCCCTTGCACAAATTATGACACATATTTTATCATACTGAAATTTGTTCACACCGAACGCGAACAAGGCTTATGATACCTTGTTTATCTTCCAACCGCTTTTTCAATCGCCAAGTTCTTCTTTGGCCCGCCTGCACTTTCATTCAGTCCGGAGACCTCCGAAGATGAGAGGCAAGAGCCGCCACAGATGCCTCGCTATAAAAGAAGAGAGATAGATGTCATCAAGTGAGTCTTCCCGCTAACATAATTTGATCCTCCGTCCGCTTCTTTTCTTTCAATCGAACAAAGTGTATCGTGGGCTACTCACTACAAAAAAATACACTTCCGTGATGATACGTGTTTGTCACAAGAGGTCGCTTTTTTGTCATGCATGTACATCCATGAAAAATTTATGATGTAATCAAGATAGTCATACCGTGTCTGTCGAGAAGTGTTCCATGACATTACCAAAATTATCATCACGGAAGTGTCCACTTCCATGACAATAAATCGCGCCACCGGCGCTTTCGCCAAGGGTGACCGACACGCGGCATCCACCATAATGGAACGCCGTTAAGCTATCGGGTCGGGTTTTGGATCCGATAACTCGTTAACAGCCCCGACCAATGGGGATTTTCCACGGTAAAATCATCATTGGCTGGAGCAAACACGGTTGGCTCACCGCTGGGACAGATGTCATCCGCTCATTGGACCGGCGCCTATGATACGGGCGACACGTGGCACGCACCCAACAGAGGCCCATTCCGTGAAAAGGCTGCCCGCTTGACTTGGTCAAATGTATGGCCGCCCATGGAAAGCCTATTTACTACCTGTTCGATATAGCCCATTTACAGCCCGCTAACCCAAGGCCCGTTACGCCTATCCGAATTAGGCCCAGAGCGCTATCCGGCCACCCAATATGATTCCAGCCTGCTTTCACCCCGCCCATGTATGGCCCATGACGCCTTTCGCCCATATGAGGCCCTATGTAACTCTTGGCCTATTAACGCCCGTGGTGAAACAGGCCCGTAATGAACAAAGGTATCACTTACACCCATTAACGCCCGTGGTGAAACCGCCCGTAATGAACAAAGGTATCACTTTATACCCATTAACGCCCATTATTCCATTGGGCCGCTTCCAGCCCATGTTATCTTTCGCCTTCTCGTGAGCCCATTTATTCTGGGCTCATTTCAAAGATTCGCTTACTTACGACCACATCGCTATTTTCGCTAGGGCCAAATTCAGCCTATGGTTACAATGCCCGCTTGTGGTCCGTTAATACGCTGGGCCGCTTTTCATAGCGCCATGAAATATGGCCTTATTGATGGCCCGTTATGGTCGGCCCATGAACGGACGATTCCAACTCTAGCCTGCTTACGTACCATAATGCGCCTCGTTATTGGCCCATGTTATCATAACGCCTGTGATAAGGCCCATTGATGATACGCCCGTAGAAAGCCCATTGTTTCTACGGCCCTTAGAAGGCCCATTGTTTCACGGCCCGTAGAAGGCCCATCGCTTTCACGGCCCGTAGGAGGCCCAAAGGTCACTACAAGAATATTACCCCATGGTTATTGTAGCCTAGTTTTAAAAATAGGTTATTGCAGCCACTAGCAAACCGCTGGAAAAGAACAGCAATGACTACAAGAAAACAAATAAACAAGACAACAAGGAAATAAATAAGCAAGCAACTTACGCTTAGGCTATCACGGCTATCACATATTACATCCATCTGGCATCAAAGTTCGCCACCAAAGGCAAATAAACGCTACCGACAAAAGAATATACAAAACCGAGAGCACTTCGTAAAGCACTAGGCCCGCCAGAAGGGCCCCCAAACAGTGAAGAAGCTGAGTAGACCTCGCCAGTCAACGATAGATGCATCAACACTAGATTTAAGGCTTGATGGTGCGACGGCAGTCCTCCCGACATCTTCATTGCATCTTTGACTTCAAGTCGGAGCTGAGTGAAGCAAGCCTTTCCGCTTTAAGTTGAGACCAAGAGGTCGAATCGATCGAGGCAGCGATCGCAGAGGTTGTCTCACACCTGCCGTGAGTAGCTTCAACTCACCGCCTTCATCAAGACAGACCTTGGTGTCATCTCGCTGTCCACAAGATGGTTTGGCTCACTATCTTCCCTAAAGTTCTCGCTGGCATGAAGAGATACAACTCGAAGAGAAACAAGGAGACACGTAATAGGTTTCACAATTATATAAGCAAATAAATGGATCTGTTTCAGATAAGGAACATGTTTTTACAACTACAATTTGAAATCGTAGTTGTTGCAAACATCCAATCAGATGTAAACAGCAAATCAAACAAAGAAGGAGGAAATGATGCCTATCCAAATCTATACTAGAACAAAGTTTGAAGGCTTGAGAAGGATGAACTTACATTACATGTTAACATGGGGTGGACAAAGCCCTTCTCCATGTTGATGGAAGGATAATTCAATAAATTCCCCAAAGAAAATTCTTTATAAGCTGCTGCCATTATTCTACATTTTGCAAAGAGTAAATATAGATCAAATAATATTGAAGAAACAGAGGATAATGAAGCTCAAAAGTGCATCGATGATACATAATCAAATAGCAATTAATTAAGTACATCGTTACAAGGCAAAAGGCAGAGAGGTATCGACGAGGGCAATGCAGAGCCCATTATTGTTTTGAGATTGTATGATCCTTTGAGCAAGGAGATTCATCTGAAATTAGTTTTCATACAAGAGAGAAAGTAAGGCACAAGCAGAAATTTAGAGTTCAAATTTTGAATTGATATCATACAAGACTCAAACTGGGCTCCCAGCAGCTCTAATAGGGTTTGGCCACCGGAGTAGGGGTAAAGTGTGGTACAGCCATGGTGTTTTCTGTGGCTGCTGATCTATCTGATTTAATGTATCACTACCTTTTCCAAATACATAGTTTGTACTCCTTGAGGATCTGCACTCACCCTCTTCCTTTTGGACATCTATTACTAAAGAACAACATTTGACCGAAAAACATAGTGTGACGACACATGGAATAGGTACAGAAATGGATAGGTATGGCATATAATCATATTTGATGCTTAAACTAAGCAGATGGTGTAACAAAGTAGAAGTAATGCAAGAGGTCGATGCAAAATATAAAGTACCAATACAACTTTGCAAAGCTAGAGCAAGCACCTTGATGGGTGAATAAGATAGGCCATCCTCCACCATGCCAAGTTTGTTAGCCAAAGGATCGCTCCGCAATATTCTCCCATGCCCATTCTCATATTCATTTTGATAATGTTCAATATCCATATGCATGAAAACATAAAACAAGTGAGATTTTCTTTGTAATGCGTATGATTCTAATCCAATACGCCTCCCCAGAAATCCCTTTGTGCTATCTCTGTAATTTTTTAAAAGATGCCATGCATGCTGTAATTTGTTGTGTGCATTAATATAATGTGGCCTACTACTCAAAATATGAGAGCTCCAGAAGTGATGACACTTTGCAGATGATAGCTTCAACATATAGTAAAGAAGAATAAGTCGACCTAACCTGACAGATTCAAAATATACTAAGGGAGAACAACTCGACCGACTAGTCGAATCGCAAGAGAAGAGTATCATCTTAAAGAAGAGCGAAGAGCAAGAAGATTGAAGATATTACAAGTCTTTCAATACAATGTCGGTTGGCCACCCATGATGAACCAGAGCGCATGAGAAATATATTCTTTCCGTCTCTCCATATGTGGCTCACATGCATTTCAAACTAAAGTAGGAACATTTAGCTCACCAATTAAACATCTCTCAGTTTTACTACTATTACTTACATTACTAACCACGAGGGCTTATTGTGGTCATCATAAAATGGGGAAAACATAAACATGATGAGTACAAAGGTTGACCGTGGCAAGGATGGCAGATCTGAAGTTGCAAACCACGCAAAGGGTAGTTAGCAACCGATGTTTGCTTTGAAATAACAACTAAGATTTGGTATGGACAAGAAAGTACGGTCAACAAGTGACAAAGAAATGCAATTATGTCAGTCTTTATATGTCGCGACATGCATTTGGAAACTCAAGGGACCTTTAGCTAACCAATTAAATGTGTCGGTTAACTAATATCAAGATTATATCACAATCATATTTGAACAACTAAGCTTTCAATTCTGAGTGTTGTGTTGTTTAGCTTGAAGGGTGGAGTAATGCCAAGACGATGTAAAGCACCTACGCAGATCATAGTAGAGTAGATAAAAGGGAAAACCCTAAGCATCAAGAGAAAAATCAAGAAAGTGAAACTAGCTGGACCAAAGGTGGCGACATGCTTTTTGAAACTAATATAGGAACATTAGGTGACCAATTAAACGTTCTGCTTTTAGTGATATGAGCATCATATCGATTCGTATTTCAACACGTAAGCTTTGGGTTGAGGTCTTGACGAGCAGAGCTAGCACTACACTAAGCACCTACGATGATGGTAGTGAATATAAAGGGGAAACCATAAGCTTTACGAGTATAGTGCCCGTACATGGCAGATCTCAAGATGCAAACCGACAAAGCTACTTCACAACCAATGTTTGCTTTCAACTAGCCACTACGATTTGGTACGGACAAGAAAAGTACAAGAAACAAATTACGATCTATTTTCCGGTGAGATCAATAACTTAAGCACATATGGAAGAGTACCACCTCTCTTGCGACGCCTGTAGGCCTATGCCGATATGTTGAGGGTGTCATGGGTGCGATGGCTATCGCAGAGGGGAAGAAGACTTTAGACGGTAGACGGCCGGGTCGGGGATATATCCTGCTGTCGTGGACGAGGCGGTCGAGGAGCGGCAACGACAAGGTGGACGACGGCTACCGATGAAGCGAGAGGAGGCGATGAAAGGATCCCGGTCCAGCGCCGTGGATGAGAGACGCCCATCTCTTGCAAGGGACGACGGGTAGGGGTAGCGGTCTGCAAGGTGGAGGATGGGGTGGCGGACTTGAGGAGGCTGGTCAGCAAAGGCGGAGGTTGTCGTGTCCGACGGTGTGTGAATGGGGAAATGGAGGAGGGGGATCTCAAACTTTGGGACGCTTCTTTCGAAATGGGGAAAGTTACGAACTTATCCCCGCTTAAAATTTCTGACATCGCGCCGGTTGGGGATAGGACGATAATCTCAAGATCTCCCAAATATTTGCCCGTAACTATTTCGGCGAGGAGAGGGTGTTTTGTCACCACGGTTGGCGCTCACGGTGTATGAACGGGCTGACAGGTAGGGCGGTTGTGTCACGCCTTATGGAAGTTACACATCTGCCCCTATTTAAAATATTAGCCTACATCGATTTCGGACGAGGAGAGTTTGTTTTGCCACCCACCGTATGAATGGGGAAATGGAGGAAGAGACACATGTCTTTCGGACGAGCTTGAATCAAATGTGTTTTGCCACCATGTTTGGCGCCCATCGTGTCCGAATGGGCTCGAGGTCTGTCGTGTCACGCCTGATTGAAGTTATTAGTCTACCCCTATCGATGTAGTGTAAATCCGCCGATAAGGATGTACTCAAAGGTCGTGGGTAGATAGTAATTTCCATCTCGCAAAGACTTGCTTCGGGCAGCCCACAAATTATAGTGGGTGTTTAGCCGCTTGCTCAAAACTTGGGAGAATTAGCATTCACGCTTGCCCTGGGACCGCGTAACTAAATTCAAATCCAATTTGTATTCGACATTTAATATCCACAGATAATTATACATTTTGTTATTTATTTCTTCAACACCACAACAAAGATTTATTCCACCTTTATATATGATTATGATTTAGAAATGACGTGATCTTCAAATTCAGTAGGTTGGATACACTCTGATTCAAACAGTTATTTCATCCAATACAATATGCTCACATGAAAAACAGTTCACCTTATGTCAATCATACAAGTAGTGAGGATTACCTCGCCTAAAAAATTCGGATCATTACAATACATGGGCAACATGGAATTCCGGACAACATAGGGGGTCTTGCAACATAATCCATTCAGAGACATGACACAACATGCAAGTACAATAATATAATGACAATTTCAACTGGTATCTAAAGAAGAACCGGATTACCTTGGGCTTCAGATAGCGTAAACAACAGGACCTCCTCCGCCTTCAAATGCAACATTCTTACTTCCTCCAATTCTGGTTTTTGCATAATGCGTGCCGCTAATTCCGTAATTTCCAGCCTCAAGATAAAGATTACCTCATTCATGGCAGCCACACCATCTCTTTCGCTCTAGTAGAGCCTCAAGCACTATAATATCTCGGTCGATCGCTTCTTCGCAGTTGTTCCTCCGAACTGCTACCATCTTGTAACATGGATGGCGACCGCTTCCACAAATAGATTCTGGGTTGTACATTGTGTCCTAGTGTGAACGGCATCCTCGAAGGTTTCCACCGACATAAGTAAGAGATAGTTATCGATGATCCAGCAGTAAGCTTACATGGTAAACGACGACTTAATTATTGCCGAGCATGGCAAACTATATTTGAATGGTTCAAGCAGCATCACTTAAAAGAAATTAAAATGGTAAGATGAAACTAGGGATGTAAGTGGCAAATAAACGACATCCGCCAATCCCATCTAGTTAGTTTTTGCTACTTCCTTAGTTCATTTTCCTCAAAAAACAAAAACTCTTCTGAACTATCATACCACTAGTGGACTTTAATCGATTAAACGGCACCCAGCTTGACATCCCTAGTTGAAAGGGAGTGTACAACCGCTATATTTGTTGCCAAGGCATCTAAGCAGTTGAAATAATCTGAGAAAGCACTTAATAGTGTGGCCTCATATAAACTACGAAGACAGTCTTGTGATGAAGTTGAGAGGAAAAGTTAAGGACTCAAATGAAATAGGCATGCATTTTTTACGATAGTACAACAAGCATCGCGACATATTGGCCAACCTGTATAGCGAACAACAAACAAGCATTCAATCAAGCAATATAGCAAAGGCATAACCGAACTATTTGTAATTCGTAGGATTACATGTTGAGGGCACAAGCCAAGAAAGCAGCCCACTCGCATTACATTTCACATGTACTAAAACACATTGGCTTACCATATGTTGCTGTGAAGCCTAGCTGCTGTTGCAATGTTCTTTGAAAATATCACAAGATCCCGTGGTTGCAAATCTAGTTGTTGTAGTTTATTCTGCACCATCTATTTAGGTAAAATTAATTTTAATCGCATGCAATGGTCCGAATTGATCATCAATGGTTCATCTAAACTAATGAAAGAAGGGTGTGCATACATGACAATATATCTCGCTTCCCTCTATTTTTATGCTTGTTCGAGGTGCCGCCCCAAAAGAACAAATATTTTGCTTGATGGGGTTGGCAGCTCCATAATTAATAGAAGCATCAAATTAGTCATGCAACTTGGGAAGATCAAGAACACACAAACAAGTAATGAACAGAGGCTCGAGCAGTGATGTAATAGCTAGCATCGTAAAATGTAGGGTAAACGAACAAAAGCAAAGGAACCACATGCTAGTTTGCTGATGTGTAATTACATAGAGAACATTAACCAAGATGATGGAACCAACAGTGGCATCGTAACAAAACTAAAGCATATTAACTATATGTGCACTGGTATGTAATTTAGCACATGTAACATGTTCACCGCCGTAAGTATGGCCCTACACAAGCGTAATAACGCGCCTCATGAAAAACTGAATGATGCCCTCAAGAAATTCAAAGGTGCAAGGTTTATGCTAGGAAAGTGAACGAGGCGCCGCTGCTGGATGATAGTACCGATTCTCAGCAGCGATGGGTATCGTTGTCATACTTGATAGCTAAGGATCGCCGATGGTGCTCGTGGTTATGTTGAGTTTGGGTTGGCTGTCGCCGTCATCCGAAGTGGCTCCGTGCACGGCTATGCACTGCCGACATACAAGAAAGCTCATCTGTGGTAAGTGAACAGTTGCACGATAAAGAGAAAACCGAAGGAGTACAAATCAAATAACCTGATGAGGCTGCAAGCCGGTAAAGCAGGGCCGGTGGAGTTGAATATGGCGCCCGTGAGCGGGTCCGGTAGTGGATGAAGGCTTGGCGGGCGCTGTAGGCTGCTGGCTTTCTGTGAGGCGGATCTGCTTGTCGAGGACGAGGGCTTGTATGAAGGGCCAGCGAAGGGGCGGACTAGGAGTCTGAAGGGCCTACGCTGTGGTGGACGAGGGCACCGTTAAGCAGATCCGTGTGGTGGACCATGATGGCGGTCAAGGAGATCTGAGCGTGGACAAGCCACACCGCGGCTCCCGTGAAGTGGTGAGTTGGCAGCTGGGGTTCCAAGGTGCGGAAGGTAGATCCGGCAGGTGTGAGGTCCACCGCTGGGCGGAGGACTAGATTCGCGGCTTGCCGTGGTTGGGGGTCGGGAGGGAAGGAGGGGCCTGGGAAGAATGTTGGGGCAAAGAGGGAAAACAATGGAGTTACCAAAGCAGCCCTTTTCCGCTCATGTGGCAGGGGTAAACAGGAATATCGCAGGCTAAACTTTCGGGCGCATGATATTTCAATGAGCGGAAGTTTGAAAGCTTTTGGTGCCTAAAATTATAAGTATTCTGCTCTCGACGCATTTAATCGACTATGATATCATGGTTTATAATTTGTTTGTTTTGCACGCAAAAAAATGTGCAAGTTTTGAAAATCAATGTCTCCAACTCAAACTTAGATTGTCCATTCAATTCAAATATGGATCATTGAGCTACTACAAGCAAATACCATCATACGGTCCAATTCAAATGAAATTCCAAATGTGTTTATCCTAAATATGATGACAAAAGCAAAATGTGTATGTGTATGAATAAAGTGAATGATTATAAAGTTTGAACATGCCCGTATGTGTATATCTCTAGGTTTGATATATGAATTTGAAATCACTAAATTCGCTTAAAAATGTACCTCCGCTTAAATGAATTACAAAAGCTAATGATGGAGTCAATTCCAAAATTCCAATCTTAGGTTTGTAATTTTGTACATCAAGGTATATCATGCATGTTCAAAAGTATCATTATCTCATAGTACAAACTGTGAAACAAATTGATCAACCATGAGTGCACAATATCTCAATTACGCTTAAAGTCCCTCAAATATAGACACCTCACTCTTTATCCAAGTCACCCCCCAACCACCACCACACACACACACACACATAGAGAAGTCGTTTTCCCCTGCACACCAACACACGAGCACATTAACACCCCTCTCTTGTAAAGTCCGGACCCCAACATAGGTCTCTATCACTTTGTCTCCCGGCATGCACACATCTCTTCCTCACTCTCTAGGTCTCCCGCCATCTCTCTTACCCAAGCACACACACTATGTAGAGTGTATATTTCCCACACACAAAACGCTGCCCCCAAACGCCTATCTCCCTAGTTATGTGGTTCTCAAGACTCACCTCACACACCACCCCCACTCGCAAACAAGCACACTTTGTCTCCTTGTGCACCACTCTCCTCTTCTATCTCTCCCACATGCGGACCCGCCCCAGCTCCTTCCCTCAGATACATATATGTCGTGACTCTTGCATAGCTCC
>JAHIAM010007336.1:0-20892 GCA_021605205.1 Aegilops longissima | reverse complement strand
ATTGATGTGAACAAGTTAAAAACCGGGGCCTAATTTGGGGATATAACTGGGGTTGACGCCAGAGGGGCGGCCATGCCTGGTGGCTTAAGATGAAGAGGCCCAAGACATATGAAGATGGCGTTCATAGAGCAAGCTTGTTGAAGGCCCAAGACCGGGATTTGCTTGAGGCCGGTGTGAGCCACATATGTTTAACTGTATTGTTATAACGCCTCGATGCGGCTATATCTCCCACGTGTAAGCACGACTTAGAGGCATAACCGCATTGAAAGCAATGTGCAAGTGAGGTAATCTTCACACAACCCATGTAATACATAAGGAAAGAGATACATAGTTGGCTTAATCGCCACTTCACACAATACATAAATAAACATCCATCATTCAGATTACACTCAAGGTCCACTACGGAACCAAAATAAAAGAAGATACCCCAAATGCTACACAGATCCCCATCGTCCCAACCGGCTCCACATCGATCATCAGGAAAAGACACATAGTAACGACCACGCCTCTCGAACTCCCACTTGAGCTCGGTTCCACCGTGACCGCATCGCGGACCTGCAATGTTTTGGTAGAATCTGGAGTCACGGGACTCAGCAATCTACACCAGATCAAGACTATTTAAGCTTATAGGAAGGACAGAGTTGTGAGGTGGAGCTGCAGCAAGACTAGCATATATGGTGGCTACATCGCAAAAGAGAGCGAGAAGAGGAAAGCACGGTCGGAAGCTAGTAGCGATCAAGAAGTGATCCTGAACTACTTACGCCAACATAACTCCAACACTGTTCACTTCCGACTCCCGAAGAGACCATCACGTTACACACGCCGTTAATGTATTTTAATTAAGGTCAACTTCGGTTTTCTACAACCGACATTAACAAATTCCCATTGCCTCATAACTGCACGGCTTTCAAAGATAATACCTGCAGGGTGTCCCAACTTAGCCCATTATAAGCTCTCACGGTCAACGAAGGATATTCCTTCTACCGAAGACCCGATCAATCTCGAATCCGACTACAAGACATTTCGACAAATAAAACAAGACCAGCAAAGCCACCCGATGTGCCGACAAATCCCGATAGGAGCTGCACATATCTCGCTCGTGGCACACCGGATAGGTCACCAGAGTAAAACCAGCCCTCGAGTTGCCTGCAGGCCCCGGTTTCGTTGTTCGGACCAGCTCAAGGAGCACCGGTCCGGGGTTAAATAAAGATGACCCTCGCTCGCAAAACCCGGGGAAAAGGCTTAGGTGGCAAATGGTAAAACCAATGTTGGGCCTTTGGAGGAGTCTTATTCAAAGCGAACTGTCAAGGGGTCCCATAAATCACCCAACCGTAAGGAACGCAAATCAAGGAACATAACACCGTATGACGGAAACTAGGTGGCAAGAGGAACAAAACACCGGCATAAGGCCGAGCCTTCCACCCTTTACCAAGTATATAGATGCATTAATTATAGTAGATATATATTGTGATATCCCCAAAAGTAAAGCTGTTCCAACAAGGAACAACATCTCCATGTTCCAACAAGGAACAAACTTCATCTTCTCCCGCAACTAGCAACGCTTATAAGAGGGCCGAGCAAAGGGTAAATAGCCAATCAACGGTTTGCTAGGAAAGGATGGTTAGGGGCGAATATGGCAATATGGGTGGATGATAAAATGAAGGCATCGAAAGCATAGGCATAGCAAAAAGGGCATCTAGCATAACAAAGATAGAAGGATTTCGAGGGTTTCATCTTGCCCCAAAGTTCTCGAGGTTGTCGAAAGCTTGATCCCGGAAGCTTCTCAACGGTTCCTCGCTCAGATCGCCTCCCGGCCTACCCAAAGCAAGAACACAAGCAAAGGAACCACAATAAACACGGAGCAAAGCACAAGCAACATGATGCAAAACATGACATGGTAATGTGATATGCAATGCGAGCGGCCCGAAGGAAAATTATGAACCAGGCATCAACTTGGCAAACCAAGTATGCCGCTGAAAGATGAGATGACGGTTGAAATCGATATAAAGATCACCGAATCGGATGCACGGTTTGAAAATGACAAGCAAAACAAGATTGACACAACCGCCATTAAAAAGACGATGCCACATAGCAAGCAACAAAATTAAGCTACCACCCAAACGACCAACAAAGTAAATGGCAGTGATCTACCTAAGATGCTTGACAAAAGATGAACACTTAGCTACGGCTAATTCACATCATAAAGGTCCAAACAAGCATGGCAAAAGTGCAAAAACATCTCAGCTTCACAGATTTAGGAAATTATGAACATGGCAAAATCAGATCGGAAGCAATGTTCAGAAAAGAAAACAACATTACAGGAACTTATAATAGCAAAACAAGGCATAGCATGAATCTACTCAAAGCATAAACAAAAGTCCCCATGACCATAAGCCAAAAATGATCGAAAATACAATATCACCCATGTCAAAATAGCAAGTTTCAATGATTCAGCAAAGGGCATGACAAAAAGATAAAACAAGTAGGCATGTTTAAGAGCTCGATGCACTTACCAAGAGCATTACATGATAAAATAAGCATACCACATCAAGAAGAATGGCAAGAAACATTGGCAAGAACATTCATAGCATACACGGATCAACTACAAACAACCTTGGCAAAATTGAATAACATGTAAACAATCTCCACGAAAACATTTTATAAAAAGTAGAGCCGATTGACTCAAGCTATGGGCATCTTAATTGCAAACAAAGGCATGGATGGATAGATCATAACCATATGTTCAAAACATCCTTATAAGTATCTCAAAATATGCATGGATCTCCGGTAGCATCAAGTTAAATGGCATCAAAATATCGAAAACAAAGGGTAAATCAAAGAACATCAGAAGACTAGTTTGCATGCTTGTGCTAGTCACCACATAGATCACAAAAATACATGGCATACACCCCTGGAAAGATGGAGGTATTACAAAAACACATGTAGGACTCAAGATCATAGGATGCACATTCAATCATAAAAAATGAAAAAGTGCATGTTCTTTAAGAAACAGAAACTAACATCACATAGCCCTTTTCTAACAGCATTTCGAGCATCAAGATGAGCTCAAATGAAAATGCTGCATTGAGATGAAAAGATTCCTGGGCAACATTTTGACATATTACACGCATTTAAACGGAGCAAAAGGTGCGATGGAAGCTGAAAATGCCACAAATTAATTTAAAATAAAACTTAGAGAATTTGGGGGGAGAAAGTCAACCCCGGGGATTCAGATCCGCCCATCGACGGGAGGGGGCGGCGCTGGCCCGAGCTCCGGGGCGGGATGGCGGATTGTTGCCTCGCCGGATCCCCAAGGGCGGATGGCGGGGGCGGGGCGACGAGGCCGGGGGGGCGGCGGCCGGGCGGCGCCGCCGGGCGGGCAGAGGGCGGGGCGCTGGCACCCCTGGCGGGGGTGGGCGAGGGTGGGGCGTTTCGGGCGGCGGGCGGCGGGGACCGGCCTAAGCTGGCCGGAGCGACGCGGCTCGGGCTTCCGTGGGTTCCCTGGGCCCGGGGTGGGCGGCGGGGGGGAACGGTGGCGCTTCCCGCGGTTGGACGGGAAGGGGGACGTGTCCTACGGCCGATTTAGTCCGGGCCGGGATGAAGATGGCTAGGTTTGATCCGAGGAGGGAAATATATAAGGTAGAAGGAGCCAGGGTTCCAAATGAGGTGCCCCACACGATCGTGGATCGAACGACGGAGAGCATGGAAGTGACTTAGATGGGTTAATGGGCTGTTTTGAAGGGGTGTTGGGCTGCAACTTAAAAGAGGCCTTTTATAAGGCGGTTAACCGCTGGAGTACCAAACAGCTCCAAATGGGAATTGACCGGTGGTCTACCGGGTATACCAAGGCCACTTGACAAACCTCGTCCATTCCGAAAAGTTTAGTACCCGGCCACCAAAAACGTAAAAGGACGCCGGGGACATAGGAGGCCGGATTAAAACGGATAACGGGAAAATGCTCTAATCATGAGACAACACGTGCAAATGAGATGCACATGATGACATGATATAAAATGCATGACATGGAAAAATGCAAAACGAAAGACAAAACCCCAACCACGGAGGGAATATCATATCACAATGCCGAAAATGGCAAGAGTTGGAGTTAAAATATGGAAAGTTACATCCGGGTGTTACAACACCCACCACTAAAGAGGATCTCCCCCAGATTAGGACTGAAAGAACTCCGGATATTCGAACGGAGGTGATCCTCCGCCCCTGTGTGGCTTTGGGAGTGGTGTGACCACTTCACTTTTAGGAATTTGATTGATTTGTTGAGTCTTGGCGCCGGTTTCTCAAGAATAGCAACGGGTGCCTCGATAAGACATATTTCTTGAAGGTCAATTTTTCGGTTGATAGTGCCTGTGGAGTCTTGAAGCATTATGGGGTTGTGACACGGGAAACACATCCACATTTGCGGTTGGACGGAAGCCTGGTTGATAGGCAGATCGCCTTTTGCCAATGATCTTGAAAGGACCCACGATCTAGGGCAAGCTTCCCTTTGATACCGGCCATTGGGCCTTTCATTGAGAGACGCGGAGGTAGACATGGTCTCCGATTTCAAAAGCCACATCACGGTGCTTGTCATCGAATTAGCTCTTCCGGTGCGATTGCGCGCTTTGAGATTCTCACAATGACTTTGCACATTTCTTCGGCTTCGTGGATCAAGTCGCTGAAGGTTCGCTCACCTGTCTCGACCAATTGAGAGGAGTACGACTTTCCGCCATAGAGAATTTCGAATGGGGTTTGCCCAACTCGCTGGAAGTGTTGTTGTAGGAGAACTCGATATGGAAGACAATCTTCCCACTTCATACCGGGAAATGACACAAGCCCCGAGCATATCTTCAAGGATTTGATTGACTCCCGACTTGGCCACTTGTTTGAGGATGGAAAGTGTGCCGAAACAATGTTGTGCCCATGGCCTCCAAAAGAATCCCAAAACTTGGAGGTAAAGATGCTGCCACTTTCGAGATCACTTGTGGAATGCCCGGCAAGGAGACAATCCTGGAGGTGTATAGCCTTCCAACCGAGCTGCTGTGATAGATTCTTTGATAGGAAGAAAATGAGCCATTTTAGTAAGCTTGTCAATGACAACGAAGATAGCGCCATTTCCACGCTTGACTTTTGGAAATCCAGTCAAGTCCATTTCTTATGATCAAACTTCCATTCCGGAATAGCAAGAGGTTGGGGAGACCACCCGTTGGTGTTCTCTTTCACTCTTCCGGGACATCACCTCATTCAGAATTGAGCAATTTCGCCCATTCGAGTCCACCAATATGATTGCTTTGAGGTCATGGTACATCTTCGATTTCCGTGATGAATGGATAGAAGCGAATTGTGCCTTGCTCATAATGACTTTGAGATCACCCTTTGGAACCACAATCCGTCCTCAAGAAAAGAGTATCTTTTGTCATCAACGTGGAAGCACTTGTACTTGAAATGCCCTTGTCGATACCACCGCTTCACCTTTTTCACCATGGTATCCAGGAGTTGAGCCTCAAATTTGATCTTCCAAAGTAGGAGAGATATGAGGTTGGCAAGAAAGCCTTGAGGAACAACTTGAAGATTCAGCTTGGGAAAGCTTCACAGAGATCCGGGAAGGGCTTGAGGATTAAACTGTTGGTAAGCCTTCCCGCCAAAGCATCCGAATGACATTGGCCTTGCCCATATATTCAATACTTGGGTTGTACTCTTTGAATCATTTCAACCCATCGAAGTCTGCCCTTGAGGTTGGGTTGAGGAAGATATACTTGAGGCTCTTGTGATCGGTGAAAATGTCCACTTTCCTTCCCAACAAGAGATGTTCCATGTTATCAATGCATGGACAACCGCCGCCAACTCAAGATCGGAGGGTTTTTCGTTTTTCAAAGAGAGGTGTAGGCCAAACAACTCTTCTTTGCATTAACACAAAGACCGAGACCTTTGAAGAGAAGCAATAAAACTTCAATGGCTTGGATTCATCAGAGGAGTCAAGACAGAGCTGTGACGAAGTTTTCTTTGGAGTATTGAAAGCAACTTCACCTGTGGAGACCGTATATACTTACATGCTTCCGGAGGAGGTTGGAAAGAGGCTTTGCAATCTTAGAAAAATTTTCAACAATCTTCCGCAATAGCTTGAAGACCAAGAAAAATCAAGGTTGCTTGACATTCCGAGGAGGTTCCCAACAAATTGCGTACACCTTCTGGATTAAAAAATGCCCTTGGCGGGAGATGATATGACCAAGATAAAGCACTTCATCAAGCCAAAATTACATTTGGAGAACTTCGAAGAATTGATACTCGAGCTTGTTAGCACCAATCGAAAATGTTTGGCATGATCCTTCTTATTCTTGGAGAAGACCAAAATATCATCCAGATAGACCAAGACTAATTCATTGGTGGGGGTTGAAGATGAAGTTCATCATCCCAGAGAATGTTGGAGGAGCATTGAAAGGCCGAAAGACATGACAAGATATTCATAAGAACCAAAGCTTGTTCAATGCCGCCTTGGGAATATCTTGTTCACAATGCGAATCGATGATAACCCATAATGGAAGGTCAAGCTTGGAGAACACTTTAGCACCTTTGAGTTGCTCAAAAGCTCATTGATGTTAAAGTGGATACTTGTTCTTGATAGTCTTCATTCAATGGACGGTAACGCAAAGTCGGTCCGCGCATCCTTCTTCCGGACAAAAGAACACCACAACCCCAAGGAGATGAACTCGGTCCGATCAAACCCAACGCTCTTGTTCATCGAAATGCTTCTTCAATTCCTTCAGCTCATCAGGTCCAAGCTTGTATGGATTGCAAACGGGTTCGCCGTGCTCAAGATCGAAATTAATTCAACCGGCCGGGAGGAGGCATTCCCCGAAGCTCTTCCCGAAATACATCTTGATACTACAAACGATCGAATCCGAGAATAGCATCCAATTCCTTCCTTCTTTGAGAGAAAACAACCAATGGTTTCATCACGAGCGTATAGATGATCACATCATTAGAAGAGTGATTCAATTGAATTTCCCCGGCAGCACAATCGCCGAGCTTGGCTGAGAAAGCCACCATTCCGGAATAAGATCAATATCCGAAATACCAAGGACAATTGGTTTAGCCGAAATCTATAGTCGCCCATCTTGATACCGACATTGGAACCAACAAACTAGAACTCATGTGCTTCCCGGGAAACAACCTAGAGGTCTATCCAAAATTCAAGTGAAACATGCTTGGCAAAAACGGTTTGACATGAAACAATGCGATGCACCCAAGATCAAATAAGACTTTTGCGGAATATCATTAACGAGAGATTACCCATTATCACATCGAGATTCCTCCGCTTTGAGCTGCATTCATCATATTCACCTTGGCATGCTTTTGTATTATGCTTGACCAACCGATTGCCGGAAGATTTCACAGAGGAGGAGGCGGAAGGCGCCTTTGGTTGAAGCACTTGTTCTATAGTGACCTTTCTCGCCGGAATTTGTTGCAAGTCACCCGAGGGGAAAGGTAAGGAGCATTTGACTTTGGAGCTTGAGAATTTGACTTGTTCTAGCCTGGGCGGGTAAGATCCACACCACCGAGTTCTTCTCGCCGATAAGGCCGAAAACGGAGGAGGAGGAAGGTAGAACTTCGCTTGCCGCCACTTGAGAGGAAGAAGAAGACCGAATGCATCCCTGATTCTCTTTTAAAGCCTCACATTTGAGCTGGGTTTGCTTCAAAGGCCATGTTGTAGAATTCATCATACTTTTCCGCTCAAAAGCACAAGAGCTAATTGCGATCTTCTCTAGACCAACCAATTGATAGATCATACTTTTCATCGTGGACGCCTTGCTTAGCAAAGCGAAAAGTTTCTGAATGGATATTGTATTGATAACGACATGTTGCCTTGCTTGAGATTGGGAACTCCTCACGCTTGCTCTCAACAACACTTTCCAATGTGGTGAGCTAAATCCGGGAACTCATCCTGTAATAACACCAATTCCCTCCGGAATCTTTGTATTGCGGTACCACCCAAAGAGCTTGGTCCTTGAGTTGAAACGGCAAACTTGACAAAGTCCTGTTCCTACATTGCTAATTCAAAAATGTTTGCAGATGTCCACAAGCCAATTGTTTCCGGCCTCGGGCTCCTCACAGTAAAGAAAGACTTCACCGATTAGCGAGGAACCGACCGAGGGTAGCAAAGTGGTTGTTGCCTTTGGTTGATTTCCTTTGATCGCCTTGCCCTTTGGGTACGCCTGCAAGAGTTGCAAAATCATCTGAGCATTGGCATTGGTGGCTGCCATGATAGTTGCCATTACCTCCGGGGGAGGGGAGGTGGAGGGTTTGACGACTCCCATCATTTCGCTCCGGATTCTGACGCTTGGGAGCCATCCCAAGAGGGTGACATCCGAGCACTTGAAGTAGACTAGAATCAACGGATAGAAATTCAACATATAGTCTTCAAATAAAATTCAACAAGGATGAACGAATGAATTCCAAAAGCTAACATCCCGTCCATAAGGTGAGAAGCCACTTGATTAAGGGTTGATGAAAAAAATAAAAGGTGATCGAACAAATAAGGGTAAGGATTACCCAATCACAAACCAAATATTCCGGGAAGAAATGCTAAGAGCTACTTGAATTCCCACCTTATAAACTCCCAAACTTTCTGGTTATGCAATCGGTGTTGGGAACAGGGACACAAAATATATCACCCAAACTAATAAAATACCTAGATCCATTGTATCCATCCCAACACATAACCAAGAAACCTTCAAATCGTATAACCTTTAAAGCATCCATTATAATGAAGTATGGCAATACTTCCGAGCTCCCCAAGATCCGGGTTATCGGGTTATCTATCAACAACCGTACAAAAGAGATTTTATGTCGGCAAATTCGGTATTCCAAATGCAACGATAAAATTGTGACGAAACACCCGGAGCTCAACTCCCGGACACCGCCACAACCCCTAAATGTCGAGGCACCAAGAACAATGTTCTCGCCACAAAACCATCGAACGATTCCAAGATAACCCGCTGATCCAAATTTTTTAGTGAAATTTGAGGAGAGGAGAGTCAAAATTTACGCCAGAGACCTCACCAGAAAGAAAGGGACCGGGAGTAAAAAGAATCCTACTCCCGATATATATAATCCTAAGACTCAAAAACATTTTGCTCTAGACTCAACACCGCCAAAGAAACAATCAAGGGGGCCTTGTCGGGAAGGCTCATTACCAACTTATAACGCCTCGATGCGGTTATATCTCCCACGTGGTCGGAAGCACCCTTAGAGGCATAACCTCATTGAAAGCAATGTCGCAAGTGAGGTAATCTTCACACAACCCATGTAATACATAAGGGAAAGAGATAATAGTTGGCTTACAAATGCCACTTACACAATACATAAATAAACATCCATCATTCAGAACACTCAAGGTCCGGACACGGAACCAAAATAAAAGAAGATACCCCAAATGCTACAAGATCCCCGATCGTCCAACTGGGCCCCACCGTCATCGAAAAACATAGTAACGACCAACCCTCATCGAACCTCCCACTTTGAGCTCGGTTCGCTCCTGACCGCATCGCCGGGCACCGCAACTGTTTTGGTAGAATCTGGAGTCACGGGGAACTCCCAGCAAGACTTTTGTTTAGGAAGGGAGGTGAGGAGGCTACAAGCACAGTATATGGTTCTAAAAGGAAGAAGAGGAGCAAAGCACGGGTCAAGGAAAGGTTTAATACCCAAGAAACTCCAACATCGTGGTTCACTTCCCGGACTCCCAGAAGAGACCATCACTTGGTACCACGCCGTTAATGTGTATTTTAATTAAGGTCAACGGGTTTTCTACAACCGACATTAACAAATTCCCATCGCCTCATAACCGCGGCACGGCCAAAGATAATACCGCAGGGTGTCCCAACTTAGCCCATTATAAGCTCTCACGGTCAACGGGATATTCCTTCACCGAAGACCCGATCAACTCCCGAATCCCACTACAAGACATTTCGACAAAGAATAAACAAAAAAGAACCACCCACCCGGCAAACCCGATAGGAGCTGCCATATCTCGTTCTCGGGCACCCGGATAGGTCAGCTTCACGAGAAAACCAGCCCTCGAGTTGCCCTGCAGGCCCCGTGGTTCGTTCGGTTTGGCCAGCACTGGGAGCAACCGTCCGGGGTTAAAATAAAGATGACCTCGGTCCAAAAACCCGGGGGAAAAGGCTTAGGTGGCAAATGGTAAAACCAATGTTGGGCCTTTGGAGGAGTCTTATTCAAAGCTTAACGTCAAGGGGGGTCCCATAAATCACCCAACCGTAAGGAACGCAAATCAAGGAACATAACACCGTATGACGGAAACTAGGGTGGCAAGAGGAACAAAACACCGGCATAAGGCCGAGCCTTCCACCCTTTACCAAGTTATAGATGCATTAATTATAGTAGATATATATTGTGATATCCCCAAAAGTAAAGCTGTTCCAACAAGGAACAACATCTCCATGTTCCAACAAGGAACAAACTTCATCTTTCCGCAACTAGCAACGCATAAGAGGGGCGAGCAAAGCGGTAAATAGCCAATCAACGGTTTGCTAGGAAAGGATGGTTAGGGCTGACATGGCAATATGGGTGGATGATAAGCAAGTGATAGGCATCAGATATAGGCATAGCAAAAGAGCGAGCATCTAGCATAGCAAAGATAGAAGTGATTTAGGGTATGGTCATCTTGGCTCGCAAAGTTCCTGAGTTGTCGAAAGCTTGATCCCGTAAGCGTTCTCAACAGGTTCCTCGCTCACGACGCCTCCCTCTACCCAAAGCAAGAACACAAGCAAAGGAACCACAATAAATCACGGAGCAAAGCACAAGCAACATGATGCAAAACATGACATGATATGCAGATTGATATGCAATGCGATGCGTGTTCCAAGGAAAAATTATGAACCGGCATCAACTTGGCAAACCAAGTATGCCGCTGAAAGATGAGATGATTTCGCTGAAATCGATATAAAGATCACCGAATCGGATGCACGGTTTGCAAAATGACAAGCAAAACAAGATTGACACAAACCCCATTAACAAGACGATGCCACATAGAAAACAAGAAATTAAGCCACTGCACCCAAACGTACCAACAAAGTAAATGGAAGTGATCTACTCAAGATGCTTGACAAAAGATGAACACTGAGCTATGGCTAATTCACATCATAACAGGTCCAAACAAGCATGGCAAAAGTAAAACATCTCACTTCAGACTTAGTGAAATTAATGAACATGGCAAAATCAGCATCAGAAGCAATGTTCGAAAGAAAACAACATGCTACAGGAACTTATAATAGCAAAACAAGGCATAGCATGAATCTACTCAAAGCATAGAACAAAAGTCCCTTACTGACCATAAGCCAAAAATGATCAAAATACAATATCACCCATGTCAAAATAGCAAGTTTTAAAAATTCAGCAACAGGGCATGACAAAACAGAAACAAGTAGGCATGTTTAAGAGCTCGATGCACTACTACAGAGCATTACATGATAAAATAAGCATACCTACATCAAGAAGACATGGCATAGAAGACATACATAGCAAGAACAACTTCATAGCATACACGGATCAACTAAACAACCTTGGCAAAATTGAATAACATGTAAACAATCTGCCAGAAACATTTTATAGCAAAACTAGAGCTAGATTGACTCAAGCTATGGCACCTTTAATTGCAAAAAGGGAATTGATGGATAGAGCATAACCATATGTTCAAAACATCCATAAGTATCTCAAAATATGCATGGATCTCTTGGAAGCATCAAGTTAACATGGCATCAAAATATCAAGAAAACAAAATAAATCAAGAAATCGAAGTTTA
Source organism: Aegilops longissima (assembly GCA_021605205.1). Taxonomy (NCBI): domain Eukaryota; kingdom Viridiplantae; phylum Streptophyta; class Magnoliopsida; order Poales; family Poaceae; genus Aegilops; species Aegilops longissima. Next base: position 9,080 of record JAHIAM010007336.1, on the reverse strand, counting down.
GTTTGCATGCTTGTGCTAGTCACCACATAGATCACAAAAATACATGGCATACAACCCCTAGAAAGATGGCATGGCATATTACAAAACACATGTAGGACTAAGATCATAGGATCACATCAACCATAGCAAAAATGACAAAGTGCATGTTCTGTTAAGAAACAAAATAACATCACATAGCCCTTTCTAACAGCATTTCGGCATCAAGATGAGCTCAAATGAAAATGCTGCAATGAGAGGAAATGATCACCCTTGAGAAACATTTTGACATATTACACGATTTAAACGGAGCTACATGTGCAAAGTTATGATGCTTGAAAATGCCACAAATTAATCACCAAATAAAACTTAAACGAATTTTGGGGGGGAGAAAGTCAACCCTGGATTCAGATCCGCCCGACGATCGGGGGGCGGTTGGCTGCTCCCGGAGTTTTGGAAGGGACGGGCGGATCCGGCCGGGCCGGCGAGGGCGGGCGGGAAAGGCGGGGCGACGAGGTCGGAGGCGGGGCGGCCGGGGAGGGGTTGGGCGGGGCCCGGGGCAGAGGCGGCGGGGACGGGCACCACGGGGGGCGGCCGGGACGGGCCCGGCGCCTGGGGGCGGGCGGGCGGGGGCGACTCGGGCCGGAGCCTCCGGCTTAGGCGGGTTCCCTTCCGGGGCCCGCGGCCGCGGCGGGGGTGGGCGGCGGGTGGCCGGGAGGCTACGTGGACGCCCCGCGTTGACGGGGAAGGGGACGGTCCGCAAGGGGATTTATCCGGTGGGGATGAAGATGGCTAGGGTTTGGACCCTTTTGACGGGAAGGTATATATATAGGTAGAAGGAGCTAGAAGCTCCAAATGAGGTGCGGTTTCCACACCATCGGGATCGAACGACGGAGAGCATGGAAGGACTTAGATGGGTTAATGGGTTGTTTTGAAGGGTGTTGGGCTGCAACTTAAAAGAGGCCTTTAGAGTGCGGTTAACCGTTGAGTACCAAACGAGCCCAAATGGCCCAACTTGACCTTTGGTTCACCTTGGTATACCAAGGCCACTTGACAAACCTCGGTTCATTCCGAGGAAGTTTAAATTACCCCCAAAAACGAAAAGGGGACGCCGGACATAGGAGTGCCGGATTGCAAAACAACAACGGGAAAATGCTCAATCATGAGACAACACGTATGCAAATGAGATGCACATGATGACATGATATAAAATGCATGACATGGACAAAATGCAAAAACGAAAGACAAAACCCCAACCAGGAGGGAATATCATATCACAATGCCAAAAATGGCAAGAGTTGGAGTTACAAATATGGAAAGTTACATCCGGGTGTTACAATTGTAAGGCAAGCTTAGTTAGTTACCGAGGACACGCCGGGTATGAGCCGGTTGGATCAAAGCCGGACATCAACCGATATAAAGGTGACCAAAGCGGTGAGTTAACTCAAGAAACAACCGATCAAGAACTAGGTCAATGTATTCGCCCCGGTAAATCGAAAACCCAAACAATACAACCTAAAGGGGAGTAGGCATTTACCCATTGAGAGGGGCCAACCCGGGTAAACCCTCCGTCCTTTGTCCCATTTAACCCCTTCAAGGTAACCAGCTACAATGGCTCCATACCCAAGTCTTTTTAGGACATCTGTCATGTTAAGTCCACGACAAGAACCAAGGTAATAAACCAAAGAGGAGAACCACAGAACCTTTACAAAGACCTACCAAAAAAAAGCAAATATTGCACCCAACGCAAAACAAGGGGGTTGTCAATCTCCCCTCGTTATTTGCAAGCTTCAAATCCAGGGTAGGTAAATAGAAAATTCAAAATAAAATGAAATAAAGAAAAGTACAACAAGGTATTTTGTATTTTATATATGATAAAAAATAGACCCCCAAAATTTTTCACTAGAGGCTTCCTTGACACAAACATAATTGGGTGAACAAATTAATTGTTGGGCAATTGATAGAAAAGCACATAGTTATGAATATTCAAAATGATCATGTATATAGGCATCACGTCCGAGACAAGTAGACCAACCTTGCCTGCATCTACTTATATTACTCCACCCATCGACCGCCATCGAGCATGCATCTAGGGTATTGGTTAATAAAAAGAGTAACGCCTTAACAAGATGACATGATGTAGAAAAGTAAACCCAAAAATATGAATAAACCCCATCTTTTTATACTTAATGGAAATAGTACAAATACATGTCATGTCCTTTTCTGTCACTGGGATTGAGCACAACAAGATTGAACCCATCACAAAGCACCTCTCCCAACGCAAGAAAAATCAATCTAGTGGGCCAAACTAAACGGATAGATCGAGAGAAATACAATGCTATAATAATCATGCATAAAAAGAATTTAGAAAATACCAATTAATATTCAATGAATAATCTGATCATAAACCCACAACCATCGATCCCAAAAAACAAACCGCAAAGAAGATTACATTGGATAGAACTCCAAGAACATCGGGAGAACATTGTATTGAAGATCAAAGAAGAAGAAGCCATCTAGCTATGGACACGAGGGTCAACGGGTAAACTACTCATGCATCATCGCAAGGGCAGCAAGGATGATGTAGATTCAAAAAAAGACACATCCGTGAATTTTGGGCCGAACGAATTTTTTTCTTATGCTTATGACACTTCTATGACGATAATTTGAAAAACCCGGATCATCATAGATGGGTGGGCTCCAATTTATGACAAAAAATCATGACATAAAATGGGCTTTTCGCCCGGGGCCGGGAGACGCAGCTGCATGACATTCGGGTGGACGGAAAAACCGTGGTAAAGCGAAGGGCAGGAAAATATCGGGGAGCCCCGCTATGGTGGGTGGTAGGGGCCGAGCGATGCACGCTTTCCTCGACACGACGCTTGCGGGTGTTGCACTTCTAATCAACCCGGAGCGGGCCTAACTTAACCCGGGCCATTGCAACTAGCTACAATTCGGAACCCATCGATCCCTTTGCCGTTAATCAACCCGAGTGATTCCTTTTCGCCAATTCCGCTAATCAAGCCATCAATGCCGCCTTTGAAAATGAGCTTGTTGGGGTTTGATGAAACCCCGTGGGGGGGATGAACAGGACCGGGTAGTAGAGGCCGCTGTTACCGGGGTGAACATGACCCCGAACGACCCAGTTGGGGGGTGGATGAACAGGACCCCATGGAGGGGATGGATGAACATGACCCCTTGGAGGGCGGTTGAATAGTAGCCTTTGGAGGGGCGGATGAAAGAGTCTTGGGAGAGGGGGTGGTTGAACATGACCCAAAGGAGAGGGGGTTGTGAAGGAAATATGCCCTAGAGGCAATAATAAAGTTATTATTTATTTCCTTATTTCATGATAAATGTTTATTATTCATGCTAGAATTGTATTAACCGAAACATAATACATGTGTGAATACATAGACAAACATAGTGTCACTAGTATGCCTCTACTTGACTAGCTCTGAATCAAAGATGGTTAAGTTTCCCCAAGAATGAGTTGTCATTTGATTAAGGGAAATCATTAGGAGAATGATGTGATTGACATGACCCATTCCGTTAGCCTAGCACTTGATTGTTTAGTATATTGCTATTGCTTTTTCATGACTTATACATGTTCCTGAACTATGAGATTATGCAACCCCCAACGGAGGAACACTTTGGTGCTACCAAACGCCACAACGTAATCGGGTGATTATAAAGGAGTACTACAGTGTCTCCAAAGGTACATGTTGGGTTGGCGATTTCGAGATTAGGTTTTGTCATCCGATTGTCGGAGAGGTATCTGGCCCTTCCTGTAATGCACATCCATAAGCCTTGCAAGCAATGTAGCTAATGAGTTAGTTACAATGATGTATTACGAACGAGTAAAGAGACTTGCCAAGAACGAGATTGAACTAGGTATTGGATACCAACGATCAAATTCTCGGCAAGTAACATACCGATGACAAAGGGAACAACGATGTTGTTATGCGTTTGACCGATAAAGATCTTCGAGAATATGTAGGGCCAATTGGGCATCCGGTTCCCTTATTGGTTATTGACCAAGAATAGTTCTAGGTCATGTCTAATAGTTCTTGAACCCGTAATCCGCACGCTTAAGGTTTCATGAAGTTATATTATGAGTTTATGAGTTTTGATGTACCGGGAGTTCGGAGTCCCGATGAGATCGGGACATGACGAGGAGTCTCAAATGGTCGAAAAAAGATCGATATATTGGACGACTATATTCGAGTTCGGAAAGGTTCCAGTGATTCGGTATTTCGGAGTACCGGAGAGTTATGGAATTCGCCGGGGAGTATATGGGCCTTAAAATAATGGAATAGAGGAGAGGAAAGGGGGAAGGCCTCGCCCTTCTCCTGGTCCGAAACAAGGGGCCACCCCCTTTCCTTTTCCCCTTCTCCCCCTTTCCCCTTTCCTACTCCAACAAGGGAGGTGGAATCCATTAGGACTAGGGAGTCCCTAGTAGGACTCACACTTTCCGCCTTAGGGCCGGCCTCCCCTTGCCCTTTTATACGGGGGGGCACCCTACACACAAGTTGATCACGGATCGCTCAGCTGCAAAGGTGCCCCTCCACCAATATTCCACCTCGGTCATATCTCCGGAGCTTAGGCGGCCTTCCCCGGTGAAGCATCATCATTGTCACCACGCCGGGGACGGAACTCATCCCCGACCACTTTGCCGGATCGGAGTCCGGGATCGCCATCGAGCTGAACGTGCTGAACTCGGAGGTGCCGTTGGGTCCGGTACTTTGATCGGTCGGATCGTGAAGACGACGACCACATCAACCGCTTGTTATAACGCTTCGCACGGTTCCACGAGGGTACGGAACACTTTCCCTCCGCTATGCCATCACCATGATTCTTGCGCGAGGAATTTTTTGAAATTACCACGCCCCAACAAAGGGCATCGAGCCGGTTTTATGCGGATGTCATATGCACGAGTAGAACACAAGTGAGGTGGGCGATATAAGTCATACCGCTTACCAAAGATGTCATACTTTGGTTCCCGGTATTGTGAGATGAAGCCCCGGACCACATTACGCAGACCTTTACGCGAGACTGGTTTCACCGCCGCAGCACTTTTGCTTAAAGGTGACCGGGGGTGTCTGCCTCTCACTTTAGTTGAACTGAGTGGGCCCGCCCGTCCTGGAAGGTTAAAACAGCACCAACTTGACAAACTATCGCTTGGTTTTGATGGGTAAGAACGGTTCTTGCTCAGCCCGTAGCAGCCAGTAAAACTTGCAACAACAAAGTAGAGGACGCCTAACTTGTTTTTGCAGGGCATGTTGTGATTGATATGGTCAAGACGTGATGCTATATTTTATTGTATGAGATGATCATTTTTGAACCGAAGTTATCGGCAACCGGGAGCCATATGGTTGTCGCTTATTGTATGAAATCAAACGCCATGTAATTGCTTTTAATTTATCACTAAGCGGTAGCGATAGTCGAGAAGCAATAGTTGGCTAGACGACAACGATGCTACGATGGAGATCAAGGTGTCGCCCGGTGACAATGGTGATCAGACGGTGTTCGAGATGGAGATCACAAGCACAAGATGATGATGGCCATATCATATCACTTATATTGATTGCATGTGATGTTTATCCTTTATGCATCTTATCTTGCTTTGATTGACGGTAGCATTATAAGATGATCTCTCACAAATTATCAAGAAGTGTTCTCCCAGTATGCACCGCAAAGTTCTTCGCCGAGACACCACGTGATGATCGGGTGATAGGCTCTACGCTCAAATACAACGGTGCAAAACAGTTGCACACGCGAATACTCAGTTAAACTTGACGAGCCTAGCATATACAAGATATGGCCTCGAACACGGAGACCAAAGGTCGAACGTGAATCATATAGTAGATATGATCAACATAGTGATGTTCACCATTGAAACTACTCCATCTCACGTGATGATCGGACATGGTTTAGTTGATTTGGATCACGAATCACTTAGATAACTAGAGAGATGTCTATCTAAGTGGAGTTCTTAATAATATGATTAATTGAACTTTAATTTATCATGAACTTAGTCCCGGTAGTATTTTGCAAATTATGTTGTAGATCAATAGCTCGCTTGTTGCTTCCCTATGTTTTTATATGTGTTCCTAGAGAAAATTGTATTGAAAAATGTTAGTAGCAATGATGCGGATTGGATCCGTGATCCGAGGTTTATCCTCATTGCTGCACGTAAGAATTATGTCCTTAATGCACCGCTAGGTGAAGACCTATTGCAGGAGCAAATGCGACGTTATGAACGCTATTAGCTCAATATGATGACTACTTGATAGTTTAGTGCACCATCTTAACGGCTTAGAATCGACTTCAAAGACGTTTGAACGCATGGACCATATGAGATGTTCCAGAGTTGAAGTTAATATTTCAAGCAAATACCAGTTGAGAGATAGAAATCTCCAACAAGTTCTATAGCTAAAAGATGGAGGAGAATCTCAACTAGTGAGCATGTGCTCAGATTGTCCGGTACTTTAATCGCTTGAATCAAGTGGGAGTTAATCTTCCGATAAGATAGTGATTGATGAATTTTCTAGTCACCATCACTAAGTTACTAGAACTTCGTGATGAACTATAGTATGCAAGGATGACAAAACGATTCCCAGTCCGTGATGTTGAAATCAAAGGTAGAAATCAAGAAAGAGCATCAAGTGTTGATGGTTGACAAGACCACTAGTTCAAGGGGCAAAGGAAGAAGGGGAACTTCAAGAAGAAGCAAGGTTGTTTCGGTGAAGAAGCCCAAACTGAAAGCCAAGACTAAGTGCTTTTGCCAAGGAATGGTCACCGAAGGGAATACCCCAATATTTGGGGATAAGAAGGATGGCAAAGTGAAAAGAGTATATTTGATATAATTGATGTGGCCTTATAGTTTTATAGTACCCAGTATTTGATACTTGTTCGTTAAGATTAGTAACTCAAACAGAGTTACAAAAAAGACTAGTTGAAGGGGAGATGAGTGTTGGAAAAGGTTCCAAGATTGATATGATCATCACCACACCCCTATACTTTGGATTAGTGTTAAACCTAAATAAATGTTATTTCGCTTATGCGAGCATGAATATGATTTGATCATGTTTATTGCAAATTTTATTCATTTAAAGTCGAGAATAATTGTTGTTCTTTTAAATGAATAAAACCTTCAAATGGTCATACACCCAATGAAAATAGTTTGTTGATCTCGATCGTAGGATAACATATTCATAATATTGATGCCAAAAGATGCAAAGTTAATAATGATAGTGCAACTTATTTGTGGCACCGCCTGGGTTTTATCGGGTAAAGATGAAGAAACTCCATAAAGATGGATTTTGGAATCACTTGGTTATGAATCATTTGATGCTTAACCGGCCTTTGGGCAAGATGACTAAAACTCCGCTTCCCAATGGAACAAGCACACTTATTGGAAATAATACATACCATGTATGCGATCCAATGAGTGTTGATGCTGGGAATATTTTTTTCACCTTCAAGATGATTTGAGCAATATGGGTATATCTACTTGATGAAACATAAGTCTAAATAATTGAAAGGTTCAAAGAATTTCAGAGTGAAGTGGAAAATCATCGCAAGAAAATAAAGTTTCCATTGATCACGGAGATGAATATTTGAGTTACGAGTTTGGTCTTCAATTAAAACAATAAAGTTTCACAGCTCACGCCAGGAACACCACAACGTTATGGTGTGTCCGAATCAGAACGACTTTATTGGATATGGTGCGATCTATGATGTATTTACCGATTTACCACTATCGGGGTTATGCATTAGAGACAAAGATTCACGCTAATAGGGCACCATCTAAACCGCTGAGATGACACCGATGAACTATGGTTTAGCAAAGAACCTAAGCTGTCGTTTCAAAGTTGAGTTGGATGCTTATTGAAAAGGTTTCAACCCGATAAGCTCGAACCCAAATCGAAAAGGTGCGTTTCAAGAATACCCAAAGGTAACTATTGGGTACACCTTCATCACGATCCGAAGGCGTTATTCGGCTAAAATGGATCCTTTCTAGAGAAGAAGTTTTCCAAAAGAAGTAGAGGGAGGAAAGTAGAACTTGATGAGGATTGTACTTCTCCCAAATTGGAAAGTTGTTCATCAAATCGCCCAAAGGATTCCTACACCAATTAGTGAGGAAGTTAATGATGATGATCATGAAACTTCAGATCAAGTTGCCCAACCCCTAGGTCTTCCAGAGTGATCCGACGAGTGGTACGGTAATCTGTTCTAGAAGCATGTTACTAGACCATGATGAACCTAAACTATGAGGAAATGATGAGCCCAGATTCGCAAATGGCTTGAGGCCATAAAATCTGAGATAGATCCATGTATGAGAACAAAGTATGGATTTGATTGATTGTCGATGATTAGAAGCCATGTTAAATAAATGGATCTTCAAGAGGAAGACCGAATCGATAGTAGTGTTACTATTTAAAAGCCCTTGTCACAAAAAGGTTTTAAAGTTCAAGGTGTTGACTACAATGAGATTTTCTCAACCGTGCATGCTTAAGTCTGTCCAATCATTTAGCAATTGCCACATTTTATGAAATCGCAAATGGATGTCAAAACTACTTTTTATGGATTTATTAAGAAGAGTTGTATATGATGCAACCGAAGGTTTTGTCAATCCTAAAGGAGCTAACAAAATGTGCAAGCCAAGCGATCCATCTATGGACCGCAAACATCTCAGAGGGAATATAGCTTGATGATTTGATCAAAGCAATGGTTTTATATGACTTTGGAGAAGCCTATTTAAAGAAAGTGAGGGGAACCTACAAATTTCGATAAGTATATGTGAATGACATATTGTTGATCGGAAATAATGTAGTTATTCTGGCAAAAAGTATTTAAAGGAGTTTTAAAAATTTGAAAAGGAAATTGAGATAGATCAAGACGCTTGATAAGTTTTTCAATAAGTATACCTTGTCAAATTTTGAAGTAGTTCAAAATGGAAAACCAAAGAAAAGTTCTTGCCTGTTGAAAGGGTGAAATTGAGTAAGACTCAAACCCACCACGGCAGAAATTAGAAAAGAGAATGAAAGTCATTCCCATGCCTCCCAATAGGTTCTATAAGTATGCTATGCTATTACCGACCT
>JAHIAM010007335.1:0-21709 GCA_021605205.1 Aegilops longissima | reverse complement strand
CGTGGCTCTGCCCCCCAGCCTCGAACATGCATCATGCCTCGTGGGGCGAAACTTTGCTTTCGCGGAAAACAGTTATGGACTGTAATATTTTCTTTTAAATTCCTTGAGATTTTGTTTTCCTTCCTATTTGCTTATGATCTCGGGAGGCCGCCTCCGTCCTCCCGCCAGCCGACCAAACCGGGCCGGGACCAAGGTGAGGGGCTACGTGAAAGTTAGGTCAGTCGCGATGGGGAGTCCCCCTGGCGCCCAAACAAAGTAGGGAGGTGAGAAGGGTGAATTTACCATTCTTCGAGAGCGGCCCCGATACCTCTCCGTGCCTTCGAACTAAGGGGTGAGGGGCCGGGGTTAGGCTCCCGAGTCGCATGTCGAGTCCCCTTGATCAAACGGCCTCCTTTGGCCCCGGGGGGGCCGACGAACCAGGCCCGGGCCGGGGGTGGCGCCTGGGTGACCGGCGCAGCCCTGCAATCCCCCGCACTCCCGAGGGGGCGGGGATGAGGCGACATTGAGCCTGGGCCCGGGGATCGCCGGGGCCACCTCGTTGTTTGTCACCAGGACATAGCGCCTTTGGCCATAGCGTCCTCGGCGGGTCGCCAACCAACCGGACATGGTGCTTCCACGGCGTGGGGGGGCTCCCCGGGAGGAGCCCCCGGCGGGCCCCCCCCGACCGTGGCGGACGGGGGCCGAGGAATTCACCCGGAGCCAGCGGACTCAGGGCCCCACCCAAGGGGTTGCGCCGCCTGGCCTAACTTTGATGTGTTCCAAATTTAGTTAGATGTCGCGCCCCGCCCCGGTCCGCCTCGGCGGTCTCCCCTGGTATGCTGCGTAGTGGACAAGGCCGAGGGTGAGGGTGGAGAGGGGGACCCCATGGTATGCCTGTACCCCTTTTAATGTAAGCCCAATGAAAAGAAGGGGCCTTGCAGCCCAAATAACAATCATGATGGGTCAAATGCAAACCCAAATAAAGCAAAGGGGATGCCACTGGTTGCCCAGTGGTTTGGGATGATGCAGCCCAGGGGCCCCAATAAAGTAAGCTAGGAACATGAAGCAAAAGGGATACCGCCCAGGCACCCCGGGCCGGGAATGATGTAGCCCGGGGCCCCCCTGAAAATGGAACTCAAGGATTTCACCATAACGTTGAAGATGAAGGGATCTGAATCGGACGCCGGGCCTGGAAGTTTCATGAGCCCCGCCAGAGCCTCGGAGGCTCCCGGGCGTGGTGGCTCCTCGGGACCATCTCCATCTCGCCGTCGGAACATCCGCCTTTGAGCCCGGGATGTCCTCATGGGCCCCACGGGCACCGCGTCAAAAAAAGCGGAACGGATGGGGTGGACCTTCCCGCCCCCGCACGGGCAGGCGCCCCAGAGGCTTTCGTGAGCCCTGTATGCAATGAGCGCAGCCCACCATCTTCGCCTGGATGGGGAGCTACCGGGGTGGGGGCGGGCCCCATGACTTTGACTCCCAGCCCCAATGATCGGCCGATGAACTCCAGGTTTGGCCCTCCTTGCCTCGCCTCCTTTTCCAGGGAACGTGCTTTGAAACACGCCCAAGTGGTGCCCAAGTGCTCCCTCGTGATTTAGAAAGTCGGTGGCCCCGGGAAGGCCCTGAGTTGCTTCAGGAGGGCACCGGGGCTTCCCGGCGAGGAGGTGCCCAAACGGCGGGCGAGGGCCTGCCTCCCGAGGGGTCCCAGCGTTCTTCTTCTTTCTGGGGAGCCTCGGGGAGCCTCCCGCCTCCTGTCTGGTTTCGGATCGCTTGAAAAGCCGCCGGGAACCCTGCCTCTCTCTTCACAAGGCACCTGATGATCCCCACTTCCGGCATCTTGAGGCGGGGCCGGATGAGTCACGGCCATGAACTTGGCCAGCTGGGTACCCGGATGGCATTGTATGGCCGGGAATGGGAGCGGGTCGGAGCTCTCGCTAGTTTCGCGCCCAAGGTGACAGGCGGACCGTTCGGCTGGAGCCATCGGTGACCCGGAGAAAGGCGGTTGGGAAGTTATTTCGGGCGAAGATTGTTGAATTCTCTACCGCAAACATTGAGCCCGCCCCATCAAAGGGTCCTTGTGACTTACGCTTTAATGATTGGGGAGAAAAGCCGGAGGACTCCGCGGGCTGCGACTTGAGCTGATCCGGCTGAGCTGAACGTGATGGCGATCTGACCACCGAGGGGCGCGGGCCGGCTTGGGAGGACGCATTCCTTCAAGGGCAACTGTTAAAGATCGGAGAGGCGGGGCTTGAGCCCCCAGGGATCGCGAGCGGCCCCGGAAGCCCCCAGCCCGCCCCCGATGATGGTCTTCCTCCTTGGCTGGGTGGTAGTGGAGGGAGGCCTGCTGCTTGGGGCGATCTCGAGGCTGATCTCCCGCCTCCCCAGGCGGGCGCCCAACCACCCTCGGAGGCTGATCCGCCATTGCGGGTCGGCCACGCCACCCTTGGCGGGGCCACGGTCTTCCCGCCCCGCTTTCTTCCTCCTCCTCCGTCGAGTTCATCCCGGCGGTCGGCCGACCGTTCACCCTTCTCGCCCTCGAGTTCTTGACATTCCGGGGGGTGTGGAGGTTGGACACGACGCTACCCTTGGAAGACCGGGCTGATCCTCCCCGCTTGGTGTCCGGTTGTGCCCAGCATAGCAGCCCTGCGCTTCACGCCCTGACCTTGGGCTTCTTTCTTCTAGGTCGCCCCGCAGCTCGAGGAGGGAAAGGCCCTTCCCCCCGCGCCGGTCGCGTTGAACAGCCGGGATGTGCACGTCTTCTGCATCGCCAGCTCCTCCTTTATCTTGCGTCCGCACCTATCGGAGAAGGCTGAGATGATGGCCTCAACCCGGGAATTTGAGGGCGCGTTGAAGCCCGGGGATGTACTTCAGGTCTTCCGGGCTGCTTGATCGGCGATGTCGCCCGGCGGAGGCCGGTCGCGAGTGCCTTGGAAGTTGGCGAAGCGGGTGCGATCTCGCCCCGGGAGGAGATCGTGGAGCCAAAGTGGCACGCCTTTGGCGCCATGGGAAACCAGTTCATGACCTTCCCCCCGTTGGCTTGACCCAGAATGGAGGAACTCCATGGTGGCGCGGTGAAGCGAGGAGGCATGTCGGCGCTTGCCGGGCCCGCGACGCCTGTAGCTCGGGTGAAGGCGGAAACCTGCGTGTCCACGGAGGCCTTGGTGACAAGGCCTGGTCTTGGGGTCCCTGGCCGCCCGGAGCGGCGAGGTCTTGGCGTCGAACAGGGCAGGTTGGGGCTGGCAGGGAGCATCGGGCGCTTCTGGGGCAAGGAACCTCTTGACAGTTTCCTTTTTTGGGGCGCCGGGCGGGTGGGTTCCGCCGGCCCGGCTTGGGGCCATGGCGCCTTCTTGGCGGGACAACCAGGGCGAGGAGTCCCGACTAGGGGTGTCCGGATAGCGGGACTTCGCCCGGCCGGACTCCAAGACTATGAAGATACAAGATTGAAGACTTGTCCGTCCGGATGGGACTTTCCTTGGCGGGAAGGCAAGCTTCGAACGGATATGTAGATCTCCTACCATTGTAACCGCCTGTAACCCTAACCTATCCGTGTCTATATAAATCGGAGGGTTTTAGTCCGAGGCAAGAACAATCATACCATAGGCTAGCTTCTAGATTTAGCCTTGATCTCTGGTAGATCTACCTTGTACTACCCATATCATCAATATTAATCAAGAGGGTAGGTATTACCTCCCGAGAGGGCCCAACCTGGTAAAAACATCGGTCCCTTGTCTCCCGTTACCATCCGCTTAGACACCGTTCACCCCCACCCGAGATCCGCCGGTTTTGACACGACATTGGTGCTTTCATTGAAGGGGCACCCACCCCGAATCCCCGGGTGGTGAACTTTTCTCCCGGACAGATCTTCGATTGCGGTTGCTCGGGCCAATTGCGCCATATGGAGCAGATTGAAAGCTCGCCCGCCATCGGTCAGATTTGAAGTTTGAACTATGGCCGATATCCGGGAGACTTGATCTTGCGGATTGAGCCGCAAAGCGGCCGCCTTTCTCGGGGCATGATCTAACTGCAGCCTGCTCGAGGCCGCACCATTCCCCCGACACTTAATCCGGGCCGGATTCCCACGAGGCAGTGGTTGGACACCGCCGGGGCTAAATCTCCGGTGATCGGCCGAACTCCATCCCTGTCCTTTGGAAGACCTCGACTCAGGGTGCCGGACTCCTCTCCGGACTAACCTTCCCCCGCCAATCGAATCCGATTGCGGTCATGGAGTTCACCCGACATCATTCCACTCGCCTTTGGCGACATCCCCACTAAAGTCTCTCTTTATCCGGAGAGCCCCGCCGGACTACGGAGGGAAGGTTGGGATGGGACGCGAAGAAATTCAACTCCCACCCACCACCCACTTGGTAGCCCCCCGATGATTTAACCGACATTAGACTATACCCGACATCGCGGTATGGGCGCGATGCCGGAACCAAGACCCGCCCACAGACCCGGAAGGCCACTCGCCATATGACATATACATGGTGGATATCCCAAAAGCGGAACGGCGATGGAACAACGGAGGATGACCCCTCCAAAAACAGCCAACGCCCAGGCCGGGCCTAAATCCGCCACAATAAAATGGTGATTCCGGCCGGGATAATAACACCCGGCGGGCAAGAACCCCCTCCGCAGACTCGGGGGAGGAGGAGAAGCAAGTCCGCATGGGCGAAAAGAGGTCAGGAATAATTATCGCCCCCTCAAGATGAGGCAAGCTCGCACCAAATTTGTCGCCCGAGGATCCCCCGAAAGAGCGTTTCAAACGGGCTTATACCACGGCAAGCAGCCTCAAGAAAAAAGCAGCAAGCTTAGAGTTGATCAAGACCCAGGAGATGGAAAGTCCTTGCGCCAAGAGTATGAACTCAACGCCCCAAAAGCTACCCCAAACGCGGCGTTGCCTCGACTAGAGGAGGAAGCACCGTCACCCGCGACATGGCAGAGCCACCCGTGGCCGACGGAAGCCTCTGCCCTCCGCCAAGCCACACCCCACCGCCAAAAAGTACCAAGGCCGGGAAAACGCCGGACTTGGAGATATATTGAGGATAAGGCAAACATACAAGATCGATCACGGATCGCGGGCGAAAGAATGGGGATGATTACCGCCGTAATACAAACCCCGGGGGCCGAACACGAGACAAAGCTCATATGAGCTACGCCTGATATAGCCCAAATAAGGGCCGACACCCACTATGCTTCAATGAAGTAATGGATCATCAAATCGAGGGCTTTAAACCCGTAAACATCGAATCATACGATGGTACCACATCCCGGGTTGGATGGGATTTTCCTCCATATCCACATGGCCCGGATGATCTACATGCCATCAAATACCTCCCACTGCTTAAAGGACCAGCTCGACATTGGCTCAATAGCTTCCCAGAATCAATTGGTTGTTGGGAGGCCAAGCCGCATTCCTGATAACTTCCGGGGCACATATGTCGACCACCGACGCCGGACCTTAGCCCATAATTCAGCAGCTAGAAGAATCGCCGCATTGACTCGGTTCCAACAAAAAAAATCAAATGTTATGTCCGATCAGAGGCCGCAGCCTTCAAACATAACATCCCGGACGAGTGGCTTGCCCGGCACCTAGGACAGAAAAGCCAAATTATGGCAGCCCTCACAACCCTCATGACTTGCTTTTTGGGGAGAGGACAGGGCTAGCTCAAGCAACAACTTGGCCAACATCCCGATAGTCCGGATACCAAGGACAGCAATGGCGGTCCAAAAGAACAAGCCCGATTAACGGCATAAAATCAAGATACGGCATCAATGCCGGATTCAGAGGCTCTAAACCCGCAGCGGAAGAACCATTCAAAAGAAATACCAGGCCCGGCCCAACTTGGAGAATATCGATCGCTTGTGCCGATACATGGCACCCAAAACCAGCCAATCACACCAACAGGATTTTGGGTGTTCAAGCATGCAAGTTAAGTGCGAATCAATGACAAGGGGCTGATAGCGATGACGATGAAGAGCCCCGCCCAACAATAGAGGAAAGGGTTTTCCACAAGTGCGGACGGTGAAATGATATACGCAACCCACATACCCAAAAGGGAGGGAAGCGCACTAAGGGACGATATGCGATGGAGCCACCGCCAAGTTCAACCCATGGTCTTCCTCCCATCACCCATCAAGGGACCACCCCACAGCATGCCACGGCCTTTGCCGCATTCTTGACCCAATTATCGACGGATTTCACCCTCAAAGAGTCCCGATGGACGGCGGTAGCGCCTAACCTGCTTTATCGATACAAAGGCAAAATGGGCATAGACCCTCAAGGATTAAACCTACAAAGACGACCTTAAAGGCCATACCGGGTGTAGAGGCCAAACAGGCTCACCACATCAAGTGGTTGATTCGATAACTTCCGGAAGGTTAATCTTCGACATCGCCCCATTCCGAGGTATCATGCACGCCGATGAACCGGATTTAAAGTTCAATGCGGTGCCGACACGCATACCTCAAGCTCAAGATGCCAGGCCTCGGAGTAATCACGGTCAATGGAACACCGAACGCCTTCCGAACGGAGGAGCATACGGCCCTCGGGCCGGAGGTGCAAAGCAGCCTCACGCAATTCTCGAGTCGCCACTAAGCGCCCGGACACGCCAAGCGCCCCCGAGTAACCTGCAACAAGACCACCCGCACGATTCAAGCACGGTAGCAATCCGCCCCAACCCCGCCCTCGCAAATTACGGGTTAGTATTACGCTGCAATAATTAGCCTTGAGATACCATGGGCATATGGAGGGCAAGACACGGCACGCCAAGAATGCGGCTCGACCGCACTGGGGCTCCCGCGTTTTTTTTTCTTTTCCTTTTTTCCTTTTTTTTACTTTTAGGACTGCCTTTTGAGAAGTCCTGTCCGCACTTGAATCGCCGAACTCACGATGCAAAGCCTGGGAGCGGAAACCACGCCGAGTGTTCGGTGGTCTCTATTACAGCATTATACCTGTTTTACATATCATCCAAAAGCTTCCTCGAGGGGGACATGTTAGATAGTCCCATCCCTTGCTTATCGCACTATTTGTATCGCTCGCCCATTGTAGTACTTTTTGAATAAACAATAATAGTTTTGCTTATATTTTACTTCCTTTATATATAATATGTTCATTTCACAATGTTGCAACCAACACTTTGGTAGGCCTCAAATTGGGGCTTAAGTATCCCAAAATTATGGTGTGATAAGTCCTAACACTTTCACAAGTGCGGCACCAACTTATAGCATTATATGAATTGGCTCCATTGTCTTGGGTCAATAGTTTTTGCCCGCTCCCTGTTTTGGTACCTTACATTCCGCTATATCGCTAAGGTAGCACGGAGAACCATCCGAGTGCCCCGCTTATGCTGGGTCGAGCACCCGGAGAAAGCTAAAACTGGTCATGATAAGGCGAGAGCCGGTCGCTGTTCGAGAGGTTTTTCAGTCCCTAAAGACTTATGGCTTAGAGCGAGGAACCGAATTGTCCGCAAGGGGATAGCGCCTCAACTCGGTCTTCCAATACTAGGGCTTCACCAAATTTAAAATTATAGAATTCTATGGCTAAGTGAGAGGTTCAACATTAAAGTCCGTTTTGTTCGTGTGTTGAGCCCTCATGGACCCAAGAATGGGAACAAGAGTGCTCAAGTTTATCCCAACACCCCAAAACTGTGGATGGGGGCTGGCCAACGATTGCCATCTCTCAAATTTGATAAACCCACAGAAGGTTATTTTAAATTATAAGCGCTTTAGCGAATGAACAAGTTTTTAGCGCAGGATAACAAATGCGAGTTTATTCAAAATTACTTTTGGAGCACTCATCCGCTATTCGGGCACCTTAGAGGCCTCAAGTACATTTCGCTATGCTCATGGCCCCGGGCCGTCACAAGCCTCCCGATCAGCTTGCCCCACTTTAGCACGGGCGGGCCCGACGGACCCTTCAATGCAAAGCGCTGATGACTTCAACCCGGACGCATCCACCACCAACGCACGCCGGGAGCCCCGGCATGGCCCCAATTGCCAGCCGCTTATAAGGCCCTTTCATGGGGCCTTTTTCCCCAGGCTTATTCGCGGGCACCGGATGGTCGGCCTCAACATCCGGACCGAACACCTTTTCCCCGGCTGGGAAAAATCGCGCACCACGGGCAAACTGGAATGCCCGGAGAGCTCCGAATCCGGGTAAGTAAAGTATTGACTTTACATTCTTGCTTTATAAAGAATGCCTTACCCCGCCATCTTCTTTAGTGCTTCAATTTTTGAGGGCTTTTTGGCCTCGGCCTTAGCAGCTTTGGCATTCTCAAGAGCCGAGGCAAGCTCGACTCGGTTCGAGTCACGCCCAAAACCCTCGTGTTTTTTCACGAATGGAGCTTCCGACCCTCCGCCAGCGCGCCTCCCCTTCTTTCGCGATGCGCCCGCAGCCTGAGCCCACGGACACCGCCCTTCTGGGTCGCCACTGCTCGTGGGCCCCGCAGCACCCAAGTTATTCCTGTTATTTTTGCAACCAAAACCTTTCTATAAGGTATTTTTTAAGGATTACTTACCTTCCTTGTCCCGAGCCCTTGGCTTGTCCGAGCCTGCTCGGACCGCTCGAGGTTCGCTTTAATTAATTGACCGCAGCCAAGGGGCAGAGGTCAAGAGGCAAACCTGATTCCCATATTGACATACTTATGTTAGACTCCAGATATTTTTTAGATCCTTAGTCCGCTTTTCTTTCCAACACCAACAAGCATCGGCTACCGCATGCGGTTATATTTTACATATTCTAAACTTACCTCAAAGCCTGTTAAAGGTATAAAGTGGTCACCCGCGGCGGATGAATGTCGATCACCGACTATAACGCGGTGCCCTCCTGAGGAAGCGCCTGCCCCAAGAGTATCCGGGCCCCGGCTGGACGGAGGACACGCGCCCCCTTCTTCCGGGTCCGCTTTGACTCCGGGACCACTAAAGGTTCCATGGAGACGACAAGGGTCGGGCCGAGCCCCCGGGGTCTTGCCTCCGGAGTCCGGAGGTTGCCTTGTGGCACCTCCCCGGCTTACCTCCTTGACCAAGCCTCTTGGGGCTCCCCCAAGGCCGCCGGCAGATGAGGCGAGGAGGCGGTCGGAAGCAGGTACCTTATTTCACGAGCCTGTGGACCCGCCGATGAATCAGGAATCCCCCTTTGGGGCTGCACGTTGTTCGACATTAGAGAACACTGAAAATAAAAAATCCATGGGTATCCGACACTTACGATCTTGCCGGGCTTGGCCTCGAGGCCAATCCTCCTCGCCCTTGCCGACCTGGTGGAGAAGTCCGAGGAAGGTTCTTCCTTCTGATTCTGCCTCCCCGGGCCGGGGGCTTTTTTTTTCTCCTTCCCGGGAGGAGCTTTTCTTTTCCTCCTCGCCTTCGGAGAAGATTACGCTTCGAATCTGATAGCACCCGCGCCGGAGCCCTTCGAGTTCCCGGCCCTTCGGCCTTCTTCTCCGCACAGAGGCGCCGGAGCCAGCATTGCAATCGGGCCCTGGATCTTCCGGAAAGGAGCCGGAAAACCGTCTGGACCCTTCACCACCCCAAAGATTAGGGAGTTTTAGATCCCTGTAGAGTCAATCAGAAAAAGAGTCCCGTAAATAACTTACCTCGCCGCTTGACGCCCGGAGCTGTATCCGATTTGGTAGCGGATGTTGGGGCTTCGCGCCTTTGAAAGACCTTCCGCGCTTCGACGAGTGTCAAGAGCCCTTTAAGGTTCGTGTTGTGCCGGATCGAACTCCCACAAATTGAAGGCCCGTTGTTGGCATGGGAGAACCGGGATGAGCATCACCGATTACGCCGAAAGCCTAAGATTTTACCAGGTTTCGACGATGTTTGAAGTCCGGATGTTCGTCCAATTTACGCCAGCCCGCTCTTCCTGACGAGAGCCGTGGGGAAGCCAATCGAACTGGGGCCGCCACCCATTTGGTGTTTGTGATGGAACCACCCGATTGCCACCCCTTTATTGTCTCCAAACGCCTTCGAGCCATGGGACTTTTGGCCATCTTGCAACCATGGCGCCCAAGACTATTGATTTGCCGCCCACTACCTTCGGCCCGACGTTGAAGATCTTCGACCAGAAGTCGGCGGGGCTGGATGCGAGAGAAGGTTTCGCATTACCCATTTATAAACCGAGATGTTGAGGATGAAACGGGGCCGGGTCGGGAAGTCCTGTGTCTAGTAGAACATGAGCCCCTACAAATGGGTGAAGAGGAAACCTAGTCTCATGGAGAAAGTGGGGAGAAACACTACCCTCTCATGGGGCCCAGGGTCGGAATGAGCTGCCTCTGGAAGCTCAGCCTCTGGAGCCGATGTGGCGGGACAAGCATCCAGCTCCCTGCAGCCTTGTGGATGTGCCCTCCGTGACGGAGGAGGCCATCCACCTGCCTCCCGCCTCCCGACATGGTTGGAGAAGGTTGAGCGGGATGTATGGACTTGGGCGCTGGAGCCTCGAAAAGGAAATGGATAAGCAAAGGAGGAAGAAGGCGAGGTGAAAAGGTGGTGGATCTTTTACCCCTTATATGGGACTTGACGATGCACAGGCGCGCCCCTACCAGCCTAGTAAAACTCGCTATTTCCTAAGCCGCCGTGATCAATGGCGCCGGATGGTTTACCCACGTCCAGATTGATGAGAATCCGGAATAAGGGGGCACGATCTATGCTTTGATAAGATGTGCAAGGAAAACCGCTTCAGCTAAACACGCCGAGGTGGAACATTAAAAACGACAATATAAAGGCCTGGCCGTGGTGGATGTCACGCCCTGAATTCGCCAGCCAGACAGATCTGCGGCAAAAATTATTCTCTTCACGGCAGTTATGTGGAATTTGTTTTGTAGTAGCCGGACACTATCCGCTGTGTTCAAAAACCTCTATGAAGTATTCGAGGAGGAACCCGCCGCAATGTCGAAGACAATATGCGCCGCCGGACTATTGCCATTGAAGCCTGGTTCGTGGGCTACCGAGGAGTCCCTTGATTAGGGGTGTCTGGATAGTCGGACTATCGTCACGGCCTGACTCCAAGACTATGAAGATACAAGATTGAAGACTTCATTCCGCGGTCCTGGATGGGACTTTCTCATGCGTGGAAGGCAAGCTTGGCGATACGGATATGTAGATCTCTACCATTGTAAATCCCACTCGGTAACTCCTAACTTATCCGCTGTCTATATAAACCTGAGGGTTTTAGTCCCAGAGGATTTAAGAACAATCATACCATAGGCTAGCTTCTAGGGTTTAGCCTCCTTGATCTCGTGGTAGATCTACTCTTGTACTACCCATATCATCAATATTAATCAAGCAGGAGAAGGGTATTACTCCACTCGAGAGGGCCCTAACCTGGGTAAAAACATCGTGTCCCTTGTCTCCTCGTCGTTATCCGCCTAGACACATAGTTCGGGACCCTCTACCCGAGATCCGGCTGGTTTGATACCGAGCTTGGCTGGCCAAAGTGGTGCTGCAGAATATGCGGGATTCGCGGGCGAGCTCGGCGACGTCGAGCTTTCATCAGAGACGCTGGCCGATAGCAGCGCAGAGCTGCTTTGCTCGCGATGAGCGCGCTCGAGATTCTGCAGCGCCGGAGCGCCAGCGCGACGAAGAACCAGCTGAAGATGGAGAAGGAAGCGGCCGCCTCGCCATGGATGGACGCCGACGACGCGGTTGCTCGTTCTCGCCGGGCCGGGTGGCTGCGCTGACGGGCAAGCATAGGAACGGTGGGGGCGGCCGATGGGGCCGCCTGGCGACGAAGAAGCGTAGAGATGTCTGGGGCCGGGCTACTAGGTCTCGACGAGCGGCCCGGCATATGATGCGATGGGCGGCGTAAGAACAGGGCGGCGGAAGACGGATTCCGTGCACCCCTACCTTTGTGCGCTTAAATGTCGGATTTTCGTTCCGCAGACTTTCTAGGTTCGAATCCCGGGTACGCTGAGATCTCACTTCTTACCTACGGCACCTCGTGGCCTCGCATGGGTCTAAACTCACACAAAGAGCAAACACAAGGGACACAATATTTATATCATTCGGGCCACCATTGTGGTGTAATACCCTTACTCCAAAGTGTGGTGTGGTGGATTGCCCTAATGGCTGATGATGAATAATACAAGGAAGAACAGCTCACGAGGGTCCGCTTCTGGCTGGTGCGACGAATCGCTAGGGGAGTTCGGCCGCCTTCTCCCTCTCTCTCTCCGATCGATCAGATCAACTCCTTCCTCTCGCTTCCGATTCCTGATCCCCCCTACCCTCGTGGGAGGCTAGTCCTATTTATAGGCAAAGGCCCTGGGCCTCTTCCCAAATATTGAGCGGGAAGGCTTCAAATAATTGGCCATTTTGAGGGGGAACATCTAGTACACTTATCCTCGATTCAAAGTTGGTCCTCGCCGTCAAAGCTCTCGACGATGACGCCGACTTGGGCTCCACGATGACCTCCTTCCTGCCACGTTGCAGTGTTGGTCTTGGTCTTGTTGCACCTAAATGGCTGCCTTTTGCTTGATGCTTCTCGGGCCATGCTTGCCTCCTTTGCACCAAAGAGAAACGACACCTACAAGCGGCTGGCGCCGCCCGGGCGCCCCTTGGTTGTCATAGTTGCATCATGGGCACCTCGTGAGGTACCCCCGCTTGATCTTCTTCCGCCTCACGAGCCAGCCTCGGGACGAGGCCGTGGCTCTAGAAGGCTTCATGTCGCCCGCCTCGCTGAGGCTTGGCCCCACGAGGGTCTTGAGCTTTGAAGCTGATGAAGATGGGCAGGATGGCCACCCTTGAGCGACGCCAAGAGGCCGCAGTGCAAAGCAAGTTCCGTACCCCCATTCCCGTAACGCCGACAAAGAGCCCCCGGCCAAGGCATGCCCGGACTTGGCTGAGCAGACATGTCGGAGGGGCAAGTGTGAAGGGCCATGGCAATAACAGCCTGGGGCCTTGGGCGCCGTGGTGGCGGTTGATTGGATCGTATGCCTTCTTCCCTCGCTACGCTTTGGCAATCTGCGCCGATCGACAAAAAGAGCTGCACCTGCTTCAGGCTTTTCCTCCTTTGCTCTTCTAGTCATTGCCTCAGATCCTCTTCTTGCTCCTATCCTTCCCGCCCGAAATCCTCAGACTGCTTCTCCCCACCCAAAGGCTCCTAGCAAGGTATGGCGCCGCTGCATCCCCGGCCGGAGCTTGAGTACTTGCTCTGCATGGACTCCCGAACGTGTCGGAGAAAAGGCATTGTCCGACTGCGCTGGATGATGGCGGCGCTAAGGCAACGACGGGCAGCGGTGTTTCAAGGTCTGGCTCCGCTTCTTCCCGAGGACCAAGGGAGAACCTTCTATCTCTCTCTTCGTGAGCGCCCATTGTCACGGGTCCTGTGCCTCCTTTTCCGAAGTTCTTTCTTTCCTATCCTCCGCCATTACAAAACAACAAGCTCGTGACTCCACCCCAACTCCGTTTCCTCCTATGGCGATTCGGCTTACTATTCCGAGGCCTGGCGTCGGGTGCAACCCTCAATGGCTTTGTTGCGCCACTACTTCATACCTCCGCCCTCGCGCGGTCCATCTCGCTGTCATGAAGTCACAGACGCAGCTCCAACGCCCATCTCGAAGCCCGGAAGAGGATTGAAGGCTTTAGGAGCAAGTGGATCTGCGGTAGATGTCGACGATCTATCCTCGGCTGATTCCGCCCACGGAGCAGCCCACGCCCATCGATGATTGGTCTCGCTGAACTCGCGGATCCCCTGCAAGGCGGCCAGGCCGAGAAGATGAACGCAGACCTATGGTGGGCAACATGACGACGGGCGGTTGACCGGGCGCCGCCTCCCGAGGGAGTTCCTGAGCACCGGGTGGCCCGCTTCATCAAGATTGCTCATTGTGAGGCCTCGCCCGAGCCCCGTGGTCTTGGCCGACGAAGATCTGGCTGCGGTCCTCCAATATTTGGTCGGGGGAAACGTGGCGAGGCTGGAGGGTGCTCCCGTACCCCTGTTCCTTCGAGATAATTGGGAGCAGGTGGTGGACTCCATGCCCGCTTTCAACGGGGACGGCATGTGCCCGCGGAGGTTCCCGAGGACCCGGCGGTCCTGGCGATGGTGAACGTGTCCTCCGGCGACTCCAGCGGAGAGGAGGAAGAAAAGGAGAGCGAGAGAGGGCCCGACCAGGCGACCAACGGGAGTTGAGAGCGCCCCCGGGCGAGGTTCCGCGCTCCGCCTCTTGCCGAGCGATTTATGAGGATGGCGGGAGCGGGCGGCGAGACTTGCCCTCCGATCCCGGAGAAGGACAGACGGGCTGGTCCTCGCGAGTCGCTCCTGCCCGAGGCGATCTGCAGACGCGCCTCTGCCTCCCGAGCCTCTTGAGGCTGATCCCTGCAGCCGCTCTCGGCTTCAAGTTCGGCCGAGGCTGCTCGAGCCCGTGAGCGGCGACCAGAAGTGCTTGGCTCTTGTTTTACTTTGCTTTGTCGTTGAGGCTTGATATCTGTATTCCTTGGCTAGGCTGGCACCGCGCGGAAGAAGCGATGGGGGCTCGAGGCTTCGCCGGGGCAGCGCCTCGTCGCGAAGAAGGTGACGGCAAGACACGGGCCTCTCTCCTGGTCATCCTCGCGAGGCCTGGGCGGAGCTAGTTGGGCGAAGCTCAGCCCCCATGGGCCAAGCGACTCTTGAGGTATCCTTGCTCGATGCCATTGCCGCTGCCGGGCGCAGAAGGTCCCATCTCATGATGTTGTGATCACGCTGCCGCCCTCTCCTCCTACTCCGCCAACTGTTGTCCTCCGACTTCTTCTATCGCCCTTGATCGTGCTGCTGCTGAACCGGACCGCTGCGTAAGATCTTCGGCGCCGACCTCGCCAGGGCGGACGCTTGAGCTGGCCTCCGCTGGGTTCGCCTGACAAGCCTTGATTCGAGCGACGCTGGTCCAGCCACGACGTGCATGGATAAGGAGAAACACACCGCCCTGGGGCGGCGCGCGCGACCGCCTTTGGGGGAGGTAGCTGATGTCCGAGGTCGCTGCAAGGCGCTGGAGAGCGAGCTGCAGGCCTGCGGCCAGCTTGCCAAGGAGGCCAGGCCCGCCAAGAGAAGGAGGAAGACATGAAAGCTCGTGAGGTGGCCGCCATGACCGGGATGCCAAGCTTGACCGGGCGCCGGACCGCTTGGGTGCGCCGGAGCAGGAGTTGAGGCGCAGGAGGATCGAGCCGACGGTAAGGCGCGGTCTCGCCGAGGACCGCGGGCTTTCGCGAGATGGAGGCGAAGGCTCGACCTTGCCGAGGTCGCTTACGACAGCCGCCTCGAAAGCCCGCTGGCCGGCGCGAGGACGGCCCGCCAAGCTACTTCCTTCCTGGTCCGCGCCTTGAAGATGTCACCTTGGCCTTGGCCCCACGGCCGAGGTCGAGGCGCTGTCTCGTTTTCCTCTGCCTGACGCCAGATCCATACCCACGCCTACCTTCACGACCGACGCCGACCTCGACATGCGCTGGAGCCCGTGAGCGCGGCTGGCTTGCCGCTGCCGAGGCCGTGGAAGGGTCGAGCGGAGGCTCACGGGCGGTTCCGGCCTTCAGACCAAGCCAAGCAAGGCGCTACCGATCCCGAGGCTTCACGAGGCGAACCGCCCGGCGCAGCTCCACCGCCAGCCGACGGTAACAAGTGACCTTCGGATCCTGCCCGCTTTCAGCTCCTGAACATGCATCATGCCTCATGGAGGCATTTAAACTTGTGTTTGGCGTCGGAAAACAGTTATGGACTGTAATATTTGCTTTTTAATTCCTTGAGATTTTTGCTTTTCCTTCCTACTTGCTTATATTCCACGCGGCAGGCCCGCCTCCGATACCTCAGCCTGCTAGCCCCGACCGAAACCAGGACGGACCAAGGAGGGAGGGGCTATGTGACAAGTTAGGCTCTCGAGTCGCGATGCTCGTGGAGTCCCCTTGGCGCATTTAACAACAAGTAGGGAGGTGAGATGTATGGGTGAATTTACCATTCTACGCCTCGCAGAGCCGCCCGCAGATACCTCAACCGCGTAGCCTTTCGAACTAAGGGGTGAGGGGCTACGTGATCAGTTAGCCTCCCGAGTCACGATGCTCGGAGTCCCCTTGACGCTCAAACGACCTTCGCACTTTGGCTCCGCTTGGGAAGGGGCGGCATTTAACCAGGCCTCGAGGGGCCTGGCTGGGTGGCGGCGTCTGGCGTGACCAGCGCAGCCCCCGTGCTCAGCCCCCCGGCCTCTTCCCAAATATTGAGCGGAAGGGCGCCAACAATTGGCCATTTTGAAGGGGAACATCTAGTACACTTATCCTCGACTAAAGTTGGTCCTCGCCCGCCAAAGGCTCTAACGATGATGCCGGGTTGGGCTCCAAGATGACCTCCTTCCTACCGCTGTGTTGGTCTTGGTCTTGTTGCAATCAAATGGCTGCCTTTGCTTGATGCTTCACCGCGCTTGCCTCCTTTGCACCAAAGAGGAAACGAGGACACACGCCTGGCCGGGCGCCTCCCGGGCGCCTTGGTCGCCAGTGGCTATGCCCATGGGCACCTCGTGAGGTACCCCGCTTGATCTCTCCGCCTCGCGAGCCACCTGATGAGGTCGGGCCTGGGAGGCTTCCTGTCATCCGCCTCATGAGGCTTGGACCTCGCGAGGGTCTTGAGCTTGTGCCGATGAAGATGGCAGGCCGGGCACACCGAGCCACGCCCAGGCCGCAGGTAGGCAAGTTTGGGTACCCCTGCCCGTAACGCCATGTAATTATCAGCTTGGTTTGGCCTACTAGATTGATCTTTCTTGCAATGGGAGACGGTTAGCTTTGGGTTCAATCTTGCGTGTCCTTTCCCAAAGGATGAGGGGCAGCAAGGCACGATTGTATTGTTGCCATCGAGGATAACAAGATGGGGTTTATACTCCTCCGCTCCGCATTGTAGAGCGATAATTTGCATCGCAGATACGTAATGCGCAGTACCGGCGCTGAGTTTGGACGAGAAAGCCCTCACTCTCCGCGGCCGATGACAAAGAGTACTAGTACTACTAGTACACACCATCTCCTCAACTCTCCATTTATGCAGCTAGCAGTTGACACCGCGAGCGCAGTGCTCAAGTCGGAGAAGTGCAGCGGTTCTCACGGCTTGTTCTTGCGCCGCGTTCTCGCGATTTGCTGCCGCCGCCATGGACGCTGTGGTGCGAGACGCCGACCGGACGCGCCATGGACGGAGAAGCCGCCGTGGACGCGGGCACAACTATGGCGGCGCGACGGCAGGGTGCCGGGACGGCCACGAGCGCTGCCGGCAAACTCGAGCGCGCGCGGGCGTGGCGGTGGTGGACGATTTGCCCATGCGGCGCCAACTCCGGCGGCTGGTGGCCCCGCTTCCCGGCGTCGCAGTCAGGCGGAGCTCATTCTTCGGATGAGCCAGGTAACAAGTGGCGCCAGACGCCTGCAAGTGACGCCAGCCAGAGATGCCGTCGGACGCGAGTCTGCCGGATGCGGTCGCGACGACGCTGGAGGCCGGTTTGGACACGGAGCCGGATGCGGTCGCGACGACGCCGGAGGCAGGTGGACGCGCAGGTGCCGGATGTGGTGGTGACGACGCTGGAGCCCGCAGTGGACGCGTGGCGCTGGATGCGGTCGCGCTAACGCCGAGGTCGGCCTTTGACGCGGAGGCGCCGGATGGAGAAGCGACGTGTTGAGACGCTGGTCAGGATACGACGACGCCGGAGGCGGACGCGAGATGCCCGACACGCCGCCTCCCATCTCTCAAGTTTCCGCCAAGGCATTCATTGGTGCTTGAGGAAGGGATAGCATGAGCTGCCTGGGCTAGTTTCGCGATGCCTAAAGTAGTTAATACGCACTACATATCGGAATATCCCAAAAAAATTATGCGACTATATAAAGGAACGGAGTGGAGTTATCTCCACATCATGTCATCTATTAAAGCGTTATGTTTTGAATATACTCTAGATGCATGAGTGAGCATAGTGATGTCGATACTCATGCTGATGCATTCACTCCAGATTTCTCAATATCTAATTTCAGCACCAAATTTTTACCATCGATTTTTGAGAGAAGTAGTGACTATGGCCTCGGTTATTTTCCATCATATTAATCTCCTCGAACAAGCTTATTCCCTGTTTTTGTTTTACTTTCTTTACTTTGCATCTTTATCACAAAATACCAAAATATTATCTTATCATATCCATCGATCTCACTGTAAGTGACCGTAGGGATTGACAACCCCTTATCGTGTTGGTTGCAGGATTTATTTGTTTGTGTAGGTGCGAGGGACTCTATGTGCCTCCTATCGATTGATACCTGGTTCTAAAAACTAAGGGAAATACTTTACGCTTACTTTGCTGCATCACCCTTTCCACTTCAAGGGAAAACCAACGCAAAGGCTCAAGAGGTAGCAGCTCACGAGGGTAAGTGGACACACTTGATGTCTACTATGGAACTTTATTCTTGTAGACTCGTTGGGCCTCCAAGCACGTAGTTTTGTAGGACAAGAGCAATTTTCCTCAAGTGGATGACCTAAGGTTTATCAATCTGTGGAGGTGTAGGATGAAGATGGTCTCTTAAACAATTCCTCAACCAAATACAAGAAATCTATTAGGTCCCCAACACACCCAATACAATGGCAAATTGTATAGGTGTGCTACCTCTTGAGCATGCGCTGGTTTTCCTTGAAATGGAAAGGGTGATGCAGCAAAGTAGCGTAAGTATTTCAGTTTTGAGAACCAAGGTATCAATCCAGAGGAGACTACACGCAAATCCCTAGTACCGCACAAACAATCAAGAACCTTGCAACCAACGCGATAAAGGGGTTGTCAATCCTTCACGGCCATTTGCAAAAGTGAGATCCGATAAAGATAATAAGATAAATATTTTTGGTATTTTTGTTGTATAGATTGAAAAGTAAAGATTACAAAATAAACGGCGATGAAATAGCACGTAAGCGGATTTAATATGATGGAAGATAGACCGGGGCCATAGGTTTCACTAGTGTCTTTCTCAAGATAGCATAAACTACGGTGGGTGAAAAATTACTCGCGAGCAATTGATAGAAAAGCACATAGTTATGAGAATATCTAGGCATGATCATGTATATAGGCATCACGCCCTGAAAAGTAGACCAAACAATTCTGCATCTACTACTATTACTCCACACATCGACCGCTATACAACATGCATCTAGAGTATTAAGTTCATAAGAACAGAGTAACGCATTAGGCAAGATGACATGATGTAGAGGGATAAACTCAAGCAATATGATATAAACCCCATCTTTTTATCCTCGATGGCAACAATTCAATACGTGCCTTGCTGCCCCTGCTGTCACTCGGAAAGGACACCGCAAGATTGAACCCAAAGCTAAGCACTTCTCCCATTGCAAGAAAGATCAATCTAGTAGGCCAAACCAAACTGATAATTTGAAGAGACTTGCAAAGATATCAAATCATGCATATAAGAATTCAGAGAAGAATCAAATATTGTTCATAGATAATCTTGATCATAAACCCACAATTCATCGGATCTCGAGAAACACACCGCAAAAATAATTACATCGAATAGATCTCTAAGAGAATCGAGGAGTGAGGGAGTACTGGATTAGGGGGTATCCGGACAGCCGGACTATATCCTTTGGCCGGACTGTTGGACTATGAAGATACAAGATTGAAGACTTCGCCTCGTGTCCGGATGGGACTCTCCTTGCGTGGAAGGCAAGCTTGGCGATATGGATATGTAGATCTCTCCTATTGTAACCGACTGTATCCCTAGCCCCTCCGTTCTATATAAACCGGAGGGTTTAGTCTCAGAGGACCAACAACAATCATACCATAGGCTAGCTTCTAGGGTTTAGCATCTACGATCTCGTGGTAGATCAACTCTTGTACTACTCATATCATCAAGATCAATCAAGCAGGAAGTAGGGTATTACCTCCATTGAGAGGGCCCGAACTCGGTAAACATCGATCCCCGCCTCCTATTACCATCCGCTTAGACGACAGTGCCGACCCCTACCCGAGAGCCGCTGGTTTTTACAATCGACATTGGTGCTTTCATTGAGAGTTCCATCGCGCGCTGTCAGAAAGCTGATGGCTCCTCCGATCATCGATAACGATGCGTCCAGGTGAGGTTTTCCTCCCGGACAGATCTTCAGATTCGGGCGTCTTCAAGATCATGGGCCAACTCGCTGGCTATCCGGAGCAGATCGAGAGCTACGCCCGCCACCAAGTCAGGTTTGAAACTTGAATTACACGCCGATATCCGCGGAGACTTAATCTTCGACGGATTCGAGCCCATGCCTGTGTGCGACGATCACAACGAGCACGATGTAGCTCGCTGCCGGATGTGTTCGGAAATCACGCCAAAGAACTACTCCGCCTTCAATTGAACGGATCGCGCATCCGAAGACGGGCGGATAGACCCGCTTTGGAGGCTGCACCTCGGGCGAGTAGAGCCGAATACTAACTCTACCCTCACGAGAACCGGACGCCAACCGCTGGACTCATCTCCGCCACGGACTCAACCGCCGCCCATGCCTATCGAATCCGATTGGGCGCCGATCATGGAGTTCACCGCGATATCTTTCAAGACTCTTCTTCGGGCGATGTACTAAACTCATAGGTCTCTCTCCTCGTCAGAGAACTTGGTCAACTATGTCCGCTAGAATGGGATGCGGATGACGAAGAAATTCACTCCCACCCACCACCCACTTAGTAGCCACCGCCGATGATTTAACCGACATGATCAATTTCGATTCAAGACATCGGCGTATGGACAACGGCGCAGGGACGAACAGAACCACCTAATCAGGCGCTTAGACCGCCACTTCATCACATGACATATACATGGTGGATACACCCAAAGAAAATGATGACGAGGAACGGAAAGATGTGGCTAAAGATAGCTCCTCGAGAAGCAATCAAAGCGCGCCCAAATCCTGCCTCGCAAAACAGCGATAACAGCGCAAGAAAAAAATACCACGGTCGACTCCAGAGGAAACGACGACCAAATAGACCCAGCGATAGAGCAGGGTGAGCCAGCGGACAACGAAAAGTACGAGCCAGCCGACCGAACACGGCAACGCCGAAGGCCAAGCTAATCAACTCGCCTCGAGAAGAGAAAGTCCGATGACGATGAACACATCATCCCGGAAAGGCAGCCGGAGAAAGAGAACCTCCATAGAAGGCTTATCGCCACGCGAGGAGTCTGAAGAAGCGTATAAAGGCTCAAGGCCGCACAAGGCAGCCCTAATAAGCCTTATGACCTGCTTTTGTAGCGAGCGAGACAGCTGGTTAGCCCGGAGCAGCACCAGCAACCCAAGCACATCTCAAGTCGTGGATGGCAATGGAAAACCACGACACAAGAAAAACAAGCGCCGAACAAAGAAGACAGCTCAGATAACACGGCGTAAACGCGGATTCAGGGGCTCTCGTCCGGTCAGCGGAAAAGCCCTTTAAAGGCAACAGAGACAGATCGACCATCCTAAACAAGATTCTAGACAAATTATGTCAGATCCACGGCACTTCGATAAACCCGCAAATCATACCCACAGAGAATGCTGGGTCTGCAAGCAGGCCGGCAAGCTAAACGCCAACACAAGGGGAGGACACACCGTTAAGACGAGGATGAGCCTCGCCAAGAAGGCACCGGGGACGTAAAAATTCCACCGTAAGTCAAGACAAGAACGGATCCACGGACAAAGAGGAGAAACAAATATGTATCCAAATACACAAGCCGAGAGTCCGGCCACCCCGAAGTTCTACCTCGGTCGGCCTGCCCGGTCACTTTCGATCGCAGGATCACCTAATAAGCATCCGCATGAAGG